>RJWM01019068.1:0-39940 GCA_004363535.1 Dasyprocta punctata | reverse complement strand
GAGTCAAACAGGCAGCCTTTAACTTCTAGATGCAGGACAATTCAGAAGGGAAACATATACCAGGGAAATTTAGGAAAATTTTAATTTTTAAAATATTGATTGCTGTGTTTTTACAATAGCTTTTTTAGTAGTGAAATAAAACATTTTCATTCAAATATAACTCAGCAACTAATATAAGGGCACATATGTTGTATTGTTTTCTATTCCATTACTTCTCTTTGTTTTTAAATTTTTGTCACAGAAAATTTTTTTCTATAGAAATGTTATCTAAGGAAAATGTCAAACTATATAGACACATAAATTTGAATGCAACTTACCTGTAAAAACTTGTTTGACTATTTCTTCTCAGAAGTATAGTACAATTTTGGTATTATATATAAAATATTTTATTTATTTCTTCTTATACTGATGGAAAATTAGAAAGAATCCACATTTTAGTTACAGTGAACAATGCTGCTTTTGAAAAGTCAGTGCACAAATATTTCCTTGTGACCCTGTATTCTGCACATTTGTGTACAAGCTCAAGAGTGCAAAGGCAGGAAGTAGATTGGAGAAAGTTCAGAAAGAACGGACCCTAAATGGCAAGGTAAATAAGTGCAACTTGGTTCTCTCAAACTCAGAGCAAGTGAGTGACTTTGCAAACTGGACCAAAGTGAAGAAAGATAAGGGCCGGGAGTTTGGCTCAGTGCCTTAAGCGCCTGCCCTGGCAGGCGCGAGGTTGTGAGTTCAATCCCCGGTGCCGCAAAAAAAAAAAAAAAAAAAAAAAAAAAAAAAAAAAAAGAAAGATAAGAGAGCATTTGGAAATGGGCTTCTGGAGGACCGAAGACAAGCTCTCCAGAAAGCACAGAGCACAAACCTCTGAGGACTAAAATGACGCAGTGCATGTGCTGTAGAATACAGTGGTGCTTCGGTTCAAGAAATTAATCCACTGTATGACTCAGGTTATGCACTGAACTGGTCAAGAACCCAAATAAATTTTCCCATAGGTCTCTATGTAATTAAGGTTAATCCATTCTGAACTGTATTTATATTTTTGACCATAAAATTATGAAAGAAAATACGGAACGGTACACTGGGAAGAGAGAGAACACTAACCTTGCTTGTGGTGACTTCTGGTGTGGAGGACAGAAGGAGGGCTGGACAAGGTTATTGTTTGGAAAGAGAGTCCACCTTCATAACAGTGTCAGAGAGATGTCCTTCAGATGTTTCCTCTCTTCGTCTCTTATTTGCAGAATCAGTTTTGGTAAAAGGCTTTCGAATGTCAATGTGTTTTCCTGCTCTCCATAACTTTTCAAAAATGAAAATCCATGCTCTCATTTATCAGACTCAACACTCTTCACTACAGTTATGTTGGGTGCTGCTTCTCTAAGAATCCCCAGCACCCATTCCATTTTCCATAGTTGGTTTTATCACATCACTGGTGACCTTGCCCTATATTCCTCATCCTCAGGGGATGCTCACCCAAAAGCGCTTTCTGCTGCTCACACTAGAGTTCAGCAGGGTCCTCCATTGTCAGCTCCTCCTCATGGTCCCCAGCAAGGCCCTCTGTGTCTGCACTATTGTTGTCCAGATTCACACGTTCACGCATGGGAAATCTCCTGTACTATCTGTGTGTTACACAATTCAAAGTCATGTTGAGTGACACACTTTGGCCACAGTTCCCTGCAGGTTGTTTAAGGTTAGTTACAGGACATCTTCCCAGGCTTTTTCAATGAAGTTGATGTAGTAGAGGACATTGAAATGTTTCTTCCAGAGTTCTTATACAGTCAAGGACATGTGTTAACATTAAGACTCTGGTGATGAGCACCTTTTGCTATACCATCTTCGAGTTGTAGATCACTTGCTGTCATTGGGCTACAGAACCGGGGTAATATTGGGAAAAGAACTAGACTTTTAAGAAGTTACATTTGGCATTCCTATCTCCCATCAATACTACAGAGTGTGTCTGGGCATTGTTCACCAGAATAAGAAAACTTTCAGGCAGTTGGTTTTCAGAAAGATATTTCCTACTGGTAGGTGTGAATATTTGGTGCAGCTATTCCATGAGCAATTGCATTGTGGCCCAAGATTTTACACTGGTCCTCCACATGACAGGCAGCCTAACTTTGTGCACACTTTTTTCCTTGTGTGCACAAGCAGTCTGGGAGTGTTGCACCAGTAGTGGCTTACTCTTCAGATCATCACTTGTGCTCACACAGAGCAAAGACTCTGTGGCAGCCTTGTCAGAAGTGGAAAACTCATCATGTCTTGTCACACTGTGGATGCCACTCTCTTGCATTATTGATGAATGTGGCAGCATATTCCTCTAATCCCAGAACTGCAAGTTTGAGACCTGCTGGGGCTTGTAAATGAGTTCAAGACCACCTTGAATGACATGGCAAGTCCCTGTCTCAAAAAGAGAAATGAAGAAAGAAAGAAAGAAAGAAAGAAAGAAAAAGAAAGATAGATAGATTACAGTTTTTTTTTTTCTAAACTCACCTACTCTCTAGTCTGGCCGTAGTTTTGACTCACCCATGGACATAATTTCCTGTACTATCTGTGTGTTACACAATTCAAAGTCATGTTGAGTCAAAATCATAATGAAAGTTAAATATTTTAACTGACTCAGGAGAGAGAGTTGCCCATGACAGCATAACAAAAGGCATGCAGGAAGGAGTACTTGAAGACCTACAACAGAAGCAAGCAAGAAAGAATATAAGGATGTGTTCAAAGCAAGAAAGAACATTTCTTAGCTGTAACACCCTGTACTAATGAAAAAAAGTTATACACTTTGAACGCTCAATGGCACAAGATAAACATTGTCATTTCAAAGGGTACAAACTGGGTGAGACAAAGGAATGAGACCAAAGGAAGTCCAAAATCCAGCAGGGCAAACATTAAGTCCTGTAGTTACATGTGCCGCATCTGAAGCAATCTTTGGCAAATTGTGAGCTCCAAAGAGGTTGGATGATTTCACCTCCAGTGCACCTTTGCCGGTTGTAGTGCCTATGGCTTCTCTTGAGCTGGCTTTGTTCCCTCCTTGCAAGTTTCCTTAGGCATTCCACACTCCTGGCTTTTCTAAACATCTTGGTTCTCCACTGCACATTTGCCTTCACATTCACAGCTTCATATATTGCCCTCTCAGGGGCACATTGCTTGGCCTCTCAGGTCTTCTGAAATCTGTGTGGAAGTCTTTTCAACCTCAGAACTTTTATATTCTGTATGCACCAAAAATCAGTGCTATGTGGATGCTGCCAAAGTCTGCTGCCTGTTGAAGCAGTAGTTAGACTTTGCTCTCTCTTGACTGTAGGGGAGTGCCTTGAATAGCTGAGCACTATGAACCTCGTCAGTAGGAACAAATTCTTCATGTCATTGCCATTCTGGAAACTGGCATGGCCACCACGATTATAGAACATTGCAAGGCCATCATTGTCTTTTTTTTTTTTTTTTTTTTGTACTGGGGATGGAACTCACAACTGCAGGTGTTTACACCACCGAGCTAAATTCCCGGCCCAATCATTGCCATTTTTTAATATGTTACTCTGAAGCTTTTTCCTCCAAACAAAGGTTTTCATTTTTGCAGTTTTGAGGCTGCAAATTTTGGGGACCCACTGGTGCTTGTGAAGAACTCAGGCCATTTTTATATGTTCTTATTTCTTCTCAGCAATTGAGATCTCCTTAGCTCTTTTTTTGCAGTCCAAAGCACTACAGGAGTTTTTACCCAGTCAAACTCATAACATTTCAAATTGCCCTGCTGGGCTCTTCGCTCTTCATTTGCAACATAAATCTGGCTAAAAGCCATGGACAATAGCCATGTCATTGCCTCAACATTCGACTGCCTTGGAATTTCTTCAGCCATATTAATTAGTTTGTCACCCTTCATTTGAGTCTCAGATATAATATACGGACAGGAGCAAAACACAGACATTCTTTTTGCCAAGTCATAACATATATCATCTGGAGTCCAGCATCCAATACAAGCCTTTCCAGCAGAAAAATCTTGAACCTGGTCTGTATCGTCAGGATTTCTATCAGACTTTTGGTATTCTGAAGTCTGACCAGAACCTCCCATGCAAAACAGCCTAAGGTATTCCAGCTGTGCTTATTCAGGCAACATCTCTGAACATTTCCAAATTCTTCACAAGCAATTCCCAAAGGATCTTGAACCACATGGTCAGGTACACGCACAACAATGACCCCTCTCCAGATACCAAATTCTGTTTTAGTTACTTTCTCTTATTGATGGGACAAAATTTACCCCCAAAATGAAGGAAGAAAAGGTTTACGTAGCTCACAGTTTGTGGAGGTTTCAGTCCATACTCAGCTATTTCCAAGGCAGGGTGGTGTGGTTGAGGTGCAGCTGTTCATAGTGGCCACAAGACAGAAGAAAGAAAAGTGGGAAAACATGACTCTTTGCCTGCCTTATTTTGTATGCTGGCTACCCAGCTCTGGGTGGGTGCAGCACTCACACCGTCAATCCCAATGCTAGACAATGAACAAATCACAAATGCTAGGCTCATCCACGACTGCATGAGGCTTTGAGGGTGGCACCCAGACACAAACCATGAGAGTCAATTTTCATTATTTTTGCTTTTTTTCTCCAATTTGCAACATCTTAGCTAAAAACTCTTCCACCAGGCCAGTGACATGATTTATTTTCCCTGTTTTCTTTTAGCAGTTACATAGTTTTTAGACTTAATGTATGTTTTTAATCTACTTTGAGGTGATTTTTGTGCACAGTGAGCAGCAAAGTTCTAGTTTTATTCCTTTGCACATGGACACCCAGGTTTCTCTCTCCTTTTGTAAGAATTTTTTTTCTCACTATGGTTGTTGACTTTTCTGTCCAAATCAGCCAACTGTATTTATGAATTTATTTTTGACCTGCCTGACTTGCTCCATTTTGCTGTGTGACTGTTTCAAGCCAGGATTATGTTGTGTTAGTTAACATGGACGTGGTGTACAATTGGAAGTTCGATGGTGTCTTTTATTTGTTCTTACTTTTTATGCTCAAGATTGCTTTGAATCTTTGGGAACTTTATTGATCTTTGTATATTTCTGCATTGTTATGTATTGCTATAAAATGTAACAGAATTTTGAAAGAGAATGCATTGAATCTGTGGTTCACTTGCACGGCATAGGCTTTTTAACACTGCTGATTTTGCCAATCCATGCTACTGTCAGGTCCTGTGCAGCCCATGTGTTGCCCAAGCAACACTCAGTGTGTGGAGTGGAGGAAGACTAAGAACTGCTGCACATTCTACACCTGCATAAGAACAATGATGTGTTCTGCAAATGAAAACCTGAGAGCTCATTACATGAAGTCAGTATGAGTGTAACCATTTCTCAAATAAGGACATATGGGAGATTCAGAGTTTTGTTTGCTTAACAAATGTGCCTTTTTCTTTTTTTTCCCAGCACCGGGGATAGAACTCACAACCTTGCACCAGTCAGACAGGCGCTTAAGTCACTGAGCTAAACTCCCGGCCCTGGTTCTTTTGAGGCAGGGTCACACTGTGTAGCTCAGGCCGGCCTTGCGCTCGCGTTGTAGCCCATGGCGGCCTCGAACTCACAACGCTCCACCTACCTCAGCCTCCCGAGTGCTGGGATTAAAGGCGTGCGCCACCACGCCCGGCCCATAACAAATGTGCCATTTTTTAAAAGCATGAGATTTATATTTCTTTGTCTCTAATCCAATTGTTCAATTTCATTTCTGAAATTAATTTCACTGATGAAAATGTCAAATATCATATTAAACAATAATACTGATGATCTTTGGTGAAAATTCTCTATGATTTATTATGATTTTGGCCTGAGATATTTGTTTCGTATAGAAACTAATACAAAATGGTCAGGTCTAGAAAAGCTATTAGTAACATTGCAAGTATCAACCTTGCATGTGATACATTCCCAGGTAAATGCATATTTGTGTCATGTATACCTATGTGTATATTTCTAAAATTAATGAGAATAAATAAATATTCAATAAAATTAACATGAAACAACTTTTAAAAGAACATTTAATCACATTTACTCATATGCTTGACTGACTTTTACCAGTTGTAAGCTTTACCTTTGTTTGTTTTGTTTTGACTGTTGTTTTTTTGTTTGTTTTTGAGACAATGTCTCAATAGGTAGTTCAGAATGGTTTTGAATTTGCTATGTAGGCCTGACTGGATGTGAACTCACAGAAGTCCTGCTGCCTTTTCCTTCCACGTGGCCACTGCCACCTGCACATCCCAAGGACAAGCAGTAGCATCAGGTAGACCAGGCCCCTGTGAAACAATCAGGAAACTGCCTGGAGGACTCTGCCCAGGAAAAAGCATTCCAGTCCCTGTGTGGACCAGCACAGCTGCTTTGCCAAGACTGTGACACCCATGCCTCTTGGCTTTCCTTTATGCTCTCCTCAGTTTCATTCCTCAAACATTTAGAAAACCAAGGCTACTAGAGTAGATTTCCATACTGGAAAGAGAGACAGCAAAATACAATCCAAATCAAATGGCAGGAGCTGTTCTGCTCCCTGCGAGGTTGGAGCCTTTTATCTCCACAGCCTGGTCATCTCCTACCACTGTGTCCACAGCAAGCATCCTTGGTGGCTGTAAAAATGTGGAGAAAGGATCTTCCCAAGAGGAAGTGGCTTTTCTCTGGAGCTGGGCTGGTGTCTGTCTATGTCTCCCAGCTGGGCTCATCAATGATACTCTGTAGAGGATCTGACAGATAGATTCCTGGTCCTCATGAACAAAAATCAAAGAGCTGCAAAGCTATGGCTAATTGTGAAAGAAAAACCGGTTTCATTACTGAAAATAATGGGAAGATGCGCTCAGGGTGGGCATGAACAGAATAGTAACACTGAGCAACACGGAAATGAACAGCACAGCACGGCATGCAGATAGATCAGGCTTTTAAATTTTTAAAGGACCCACGCCCTCATCTGAGTGCTTCCCCTTGGGTCTCTAGGTAAGTTTGACAGGGATGACTGACAGGTTGTTGAGTCATCTCTCTCAATGAGAATACATGTTCAAATATTGACCATGATTAAATGACGTATAAGAGACATAGACCTTATCAATGAATCTCTAATAAGTTTTGTGTGTGCAAAAGGTTACTAAAAGTCAGTGTTAGGACTAGAAAGAAAAGAAACAGTGGTACGAACTCAACAGCACAGGTATACTTCACAACAGACCTGAGATAGGCTGCTCTAACACTAGAAATCAGACCAGCAGCTCATATACAGCTTTCCAGGAGTTTGCAGGGTCACAAGCATTAAAAAGGGGGCTGTGAAAGTGAAAATCATGAGAGGTCTTTCAGGAGGAGATTTCAGCACAATTGAGTGGTGGCCGTGCCCCTAAGGATGCACAAAGATTTGTGTGATGTTTGTCAAGACCAGGGCCTAATGATAGCTGTAAATTATAGGAAGCAGCTGTGCTTACTGGAGTTTTTGGACCCAGGATACATCTGCAGCAGATGGAAAAGCATAGCAGTGGGATGGGGTAGACCAGGATGGTGGTGGTTTGATTAGTTATTTCCAGACTCAATGATTAGGTAAGGAAAATGGCCAGTGCATCTCTTTCTTAACCACATCCTGTGGGTGATGGTGGTCGATAGGCTTTTGTCTGGACTAAAGAAAGGTTCATATTGATGTGATCCTTACCAACTGAAAATGTGAGGGCCTCCATCTTGTTGGTGAGATATCTTGAAAACAGATTGATTAGGCATCCCAGTAATAAACACATGAGTAGAAAGTGGAGGACAGGCACACAAAAAAGGGCAAGATAGGAATGTGGAATTCCATGAATCCCATGAACCCTGTAGGGAGTCTCAAAATATTTGTTGACTGCCTGGACCTCTGTGATTATCTCCTGCAGAGCTGAAGTTTCATTACTGAAATAAAAGCACAGCATGTAATATGAAGCACAGCACATGTGCCTCCTTTGTCAAACCTACTCTGGAGCAACGTATTCCAGACACTTCTATCACAGGTTTCGTCTGCACAATCGCTGGGAGGTTGGCAGTGTCTAGATGAGAATAAGCACACTTTACCAAGAGATGAAAGCACGTATGACTAAAGAAGTAGCATCAGAATGGAAATGCAGACTGAGAAAGGAGCCACATTCAGTCATTGTTCTCAGGGGATTAGAATAGCAAATGTAACCAGCTGATTTCTACACCTCTCTCTGGCTAGAAAATGTAGCAGGGGCCCTGGTTGTAGTCCCCTTTTTAGGTGAAGACTACGTTGCTGTTCTTTTAATATGGTATTGGTTTTACTGTTTTGTGGAGGTTCAAGTCCTTTGATAATCTAAATTAAACTCTTACTAGCAATGGAAATAAGTCAAGGCTCCTCTGGCAGCACTTTCATAACCATGGACAGGGCTTTTCACCTCCTTTGTCAGTGTCAGCTTCCAGGAAGAGTCACAGTCTTGACTGACCATGTGGCTTTCTGTGTAACCATGGGTGATGACCCTCCTTCTAGAACACTGTGCAATAATTAACTCTATTCTTTGGGGCCCACCAATCTCCATGTTCAAGAAGTTGGGGGATTTACCAACGACGTAGAGTCTTGTAGAAAACATCATGGGTCCTTGGGTCCTTGTTGACCTTGAAAACTCAGGGTCAAAGTATTGACTGTCTTCTTAGCCCAGTTACTTGTCTAGCTGTGGTCTCCACATCTTAGTTGTTGAATATTCAGAATATCAGTTAAACCAGTATTATAATGGGGACATTTGTTTTAATCTTATGATCTGGATTTCAACCAGCTTGAAATATGTAACATGACCAGGGAACTGTTGTATCTTTAGCAATCACATTTGTCTTAAAAATTGAAACCCTGCAGATGATAATAACAGATGAAAAGTATAAAGCTTACCTGAGAAAATCTGAGGTCCCCTTTCACCATAACAATCATGATGTCATCATTAAATAACATGAAGAAGATTCACTTAAATTTATCATTCTTCAAGAGTGTTCCAAATAAGAAAAGTGTATCTTATATGACATTGCCTGGACTGCACAGTGTTTTAACATTGTTGACTGTTGTAACACATACATGAAATACACATGACAGTACTGGCTATCCCGTGATGGATGTACCTTATCAAAAGTAACTGGACAATAAGTAATGGAAAACTCAATGTTTGAACCTAAATGTTTACTATTTGAAAAATTTCAGCCTGGAAGTTGCTGGTGTTTTAGTTTTCACAGCTCCTTTAACTTTCTTAGGAGTTATACTGTACTTCTTCTCCTTCATTCAATATTTCTCCAGGCCAAATTTTCAAACCTAAGATTTAGGAAGGAATACAATTAAGAGTTATAAAAGTCTGTGAGTTGTTATGATTACAGGGACTGTAACAATCAGACAGAGACTTTAAAAATGGATTGAACTCCAGTGACTTTGGAATCATTTTCAGTGTATTTTTGTCATAAACTTTATTTTATTTCTAATAAAGAATATTACAAATCTAGTTAATCTCTAATGGTCTGGTCAAAAAGTGCTTATCAATTGGGAACTGAACAAAAATGATCTCTCTGAAGGTTTCAGTGACATGACTTTCCCAGGCAAAGACACACTTATAATTAACTCGGAAGTGGAATTACTGATGTACTCCCTGATAACAGTGACTCTCCCTCAAAATTGACCCCCGGATTTCACTGCCTAAAGAAAAAGGCAAGATCTTAAACATTGTAAATACTCCCTAAGTTTTGTAAAAGCAACAGTCATGTTGAGAAATTACGTGTGTTATGTTGTCACTCAGGTATTGTTGATGCTTTAATTTATGGGGTTTTATTTCAAAATCAAACAAATCAGATGTTATTACTATTAATACATTTTAGAACAAATAAAACCTTGTCATACTGCAAGAACATTAACATAGTTACTACTTTACCCTATGGCACCTGCATTCTCAGAGAAAACTGAGTGTTTCTGAATTCTTGATTCTTTTGATTGACTAATACTAGCTTTTAAAAATAGTATATAAAGAGGTGTGATACATAAATTGGAGAAAAACAAAATGGTAGTATTTACTATGTGTCCCAGGCTCATAGTGTTGTAAAAACTGAGCATGGAATTTTGATCCAAAGGAGGCTTAGAGAATTTTCATTGGAAATAAGGAGAAGAGCTACTGGATTTCCATGAGGGGTCCTGAATGGGGTGTTACTGAGACCTCTCAAGCTGGAGTTACTTATAAGTAAGTATGACATATGAATTGCTGAATTGTTAAGGGGATATCAATCCCAGGAATCTCTGTGAAGTTAACAAAAAATGACCAGTTAGGAACTGAGGCTGTCTAACACAGTTCCTTTATATAATGTTCACAGTGTGCTTGATTTGACAGCACATATACCAAAATTGGAACAATAAAGAGAAGATTAACATGACCCCTGTGCAAAGATGACACACATAATGTTCACAGTAAACTGGGATCTGAAAAACAACTGATTGCTTTGAACTATAATTTCTTCTGAATCCAAGAACTTAGTAGGGGATGGCTGCATCACTCTTTAAGAGGCAGTAGCTGCATGAGATGTTGCAAGAGGAAAAGAAGGAAAGGAAAGGGGAGGAAGAGAAAGGAAAGAAAAGGAAAGGACAGGAAAGGAAAGGAAGGGAAGGAAAGGGAAGGGAAGGAAAGGAAACGAAAGGAGGGAAAGGAAAGGGAGGGAAAGAAAATAAAAGGAAAGGAAAGGAAAGAAAAGAAAAGAAAGGAAAAGGAAAAGGAGGAGAATGGAAGCAAGGGAAAGTAAGTTCAAAGGGGAAGACCTTTCTTCCTCCAAAGTCTTAGATCATGATTTTTATTTAACTTTCCATCAGTGTGCCTCACTACCTGACTCTATCTGGGTTCTTCACTTAATGAGCTGCCTTACTCTTCAGATAACTTATTAAACTATTTTCTATATAGTGAGGGATAGAAGTCTTAGAAAATGAAAAATTGCAGACAACACAGGTGTAATATTCTTCAGCTATATTTTATAAGACAACACAGAATTCATTATGCAGGAAAAGATTGACCAGGGAATATCATGAAAATAAAATGGTAACATTGAAGATCTTTTGGGGAACTATGGAACTAAATTTGAAAGTATACCATGCAGTTGTATCCTCCTAAGAAATGTCAGAGCAGTGCACTAATTCTGGAAACTCTGGAGCAGAAGACAAGTTATGAAGTAGCCAGAAATCACTGCAGTCCCCTGCAGAATGAGGAGAAGAAGTAGAAGCTGTGAAACGTTCAATATCATCTGCCACTCTACTGGCTCTCTGCCATTCACAAAACTGAAAGCACATGGCCCTGAAATAAATAGAAAATGCCACAGAATGCTTTCAGCCAGTGTTTCAAGAGATATTTTGGAGAAATGGCTTTAAAGTGACTCAATAAGTGAGAGGTTTTGGAGTTTTGTATTCATTTTAAAATTTAATACAGTAGAACTTTAAGACTAGGTATATTGAAACTAATATACTAAACCACAGTTCAGAAGTAAACATGAAAAACACATTTGCCTTTTAGTAGCTTTGCTTAATAAATTTAAGTACACAGTCAGAGAATCCTGTGACAGATTCCATAGAAGAATTAAGCAAGTAGAAATGCTTAGAAGGGTAAAAGACAATGCAATACCTCCCCCAAATTAAGAACTAATTCAAGCAACTAAGCAAAGCTTAGTGACATGAAGGAAAGGTCAAAAACAAAATATAAAATATTGACACAAGAATAGAAAGACAAGGACTCTCACCTTTAGGAAGAAAACTCTCATTGAAGGTATCCTAGTTTAGAGCTTTACAGCCCTGCCTACCCCCAGATCTTCAGACATGCATGACAAATTCTCTTTGTTGAAGTCATCTCGTTTGAAACAACCCGAAGCATGACTGGAATTTGTTCCCCTTTTGGTGTACAAGAGCTTTTCTCTTCTTATTCTTCCTAACAAGCACTCTCCTATATTCCTTCTTTTGTCCTTCAATTTTGGTAGACAGAAAACTCAGGTTTATGCAAAATTAAGTAACAAGACCGGTTTCATCTGAATTTATGTAAATGCTTGCTCTGCCCATTTTTTTTTTCCTCCTGAGTTCCAAGTTAGAAGCTGCACATTTATGTCAGGGAATGTATATTTTCTGGTCTATGGCATGTTTTCACCAGTTTAGTTTGAGATCCCAGGGAGATTGCACAATAATAACAGAATTCACTCCTGCACCATGATCAAAGAATTCCCTCTGATGAACATCTCAAGTTCTAGAGAGATCCAAGTTTTGAAAGATGCATTTTTCTTAGTGATCTATCTGGGTTCCTTAACTGGAAACCATGTGATCTCTGCAATCGTAACAAACTTGTGTCTTTACTCTCAAATGTTCTTTTTTATAAATAATTTGTCCCTTGTAGACCTCTGCAGCATCTCAGTTATTGTTCCCAAATCAATTATTAATTCCTTTTCAGGTAGCAACTCTATTTCAAGCAAAGAATATACTGCTCACTTTTCCTGTGTATTTCCTTTGCATTTGCCGAGGTTTCTCTCCTGCTGGTCATGTCCTGTGACAGCTATGTGGCCATTTGTCACCCTCTGCATTACGGGCTCATCTTTACCCTGAGTCTGTGCACACAGGCAGTGGGGTTTCATGGGCCAGTGGCCTGGTCTAGTCTGCTATCCACGCAGCCACCATGTTCAGGCTTCCCTTCTCAAAGACCAATGTGATCCATCAATATTTCTGTGATGCATCTCAAATTCTGAGGGTATTGTCCAGATATTCAGTTTGCTGAATCTGTTTTCCTTGTATTAAGTGTTTGTGTCATTTGTATATGCTTCATCTTTTTGTTTATGACACATGAATATATTCTCAACAGTGTTTAATATTTACTTTGTATAAGCCCATCCCAAAGCCGTATGGACCTTGATTGCTTAGTTGGCCATTCTTCGGCTTTTAATTTGTGAGTTGACTGCTGTTCTAGACCCATCACAAATAAAGGATCTCTGAAAAATCTTCTAACAGCCATGTTCTATACATTGGTTTTCACATTCATAAACCTCATTATTTACAGTCAGTGGAATAGAGAGATTAATTCTGCTTTAGGAGACAGGCTCAAATGATCTTTTACACTGTGACTAAGGAATTTCTTGATAAAAAATGCTTGACAGCAAGATATTTAGATAGAATTTTTAAGTTTATTGGTAAATGTTTTACATTTGAGTGGACCTCTGTAAATTATCTGGTTGTTTGTAGTCCCAATAATTTTTCTCTAAGAGTGAGTTTGGGCTACATGTCTTTGTTTTACTTCTTCAAAACTCTAGTGATATAATTCATATCTCCTTCTTGAAAATACTGCAAGACTGGTCACTGTTCCCAAAATGTTTTGAAAAATGTTTGAATGTTGTGAGTTAAATGAAGAAAGGCATCACAAGAAGGCGGTGTCTTGTACATCAGCACCGTCACAGGTGCCTGTACAATGGAGAGCCGGTCCAGGATCCTGACCTGAAGAGAACGTTGAGTAGTTTAGGATGGAAAAGACTATGGATAAATCATCTGCCTGTATCCATACTTATCCCAAGGCTGAGAAAGTCATAAAATGATCTGGGCTGGGAGGCACCTGAGGAACTGAGGATGCCTTGAAAGTATAACACTGAGACTCTCGCCATGTCCTTGAAACCATCCTGGCTTAGATTCCTGAATGCAGCTCACTCAATGAAACAGTGAACCATGGAATAACTGAGATACCTAGAACATGGCTTGATTCTCTGGTTCTCCTTAAGTACTGGAAGCAAGAAGAGTTGACAGGCTGACACACCAACCTTTCAACATGACGGAGAAAATTGAATCTGTAGCTATGGAGTGCAATGAAAAGCCTCAATACTGGTGTTGGATTTACCTGGATATTAACACCTTTTTGATACTCTGCAATCCTGTTTTTTTTTTTTCATTGCTATGGGTGGGACCTTAGAAAAACCCTAAAATTGCATGTGCTAAAGGGTTGATGGCTACCATTCTTCAGAGCTGTTGTTTTACTTATGACATCTACTATGCTCATTGACATATTTTAAAAATGTGGTTGTAATATTTCTTAATGTTTTCTTTAAATAAAAATTACTGCCTTAAAATAAGCTATTTAGAATGAAAATAAAATCAGTAGAGAACTTCTTCTCTCTCTCTTTTTTTTTTATACCAGGAATTGAACTTAGGACCTTGTTCTTGTGAGGCAGGCATGGTGTTGCTGAGCTAAATCTTTGGCTGGATTATTTTTTGATGATTTAATCTTCAGTACCATTTTTACCTCAGGTTTAATGCAATCATATTTTCATATTTTGATGTATTTGAATTTGTAATCTTTTACTGGAATTTCTCTGTTCAAATGCCACAAATGATATTTTTACTGCTTCAAATTATGTATACATGCCCAGACTTATTCACACTATCTTTATTAGATAAAACATATATAATATATTTGCATACACATAAATTTACAATAGAACACTAGTTCCTTTTGCAACTTATTTTTGTCATAGGAAATATGGAAAAAATCAGAGTTACTCCATTTGAACACACATACCTGACATATTAACATGTCTCACACTCCTCTCTGCATCATGATATCTATGAGGTGATTTTTTATTGTATCTTTTTAGAATGGGGCAGTTTTTAATGGCTTGTCTATAATCTGAAATCTCTTTGAAGCAAAAACCTTTCATACTTTTTCATGAAATGTTAATGATGTGTTGAATTACAATATAAAATTAATTTATATACAAAAGATGTCTAGTCGGTATGGTGGCACATGCCTTTAATCCCAGCACTCAGGAGGCTGAGGCAGGAGGATCACTGTGAATTCGATACCAGCCTGGGCTACAATGTGAGTTCAAGGCCAGCCTGAACTGCATAGTGAGACACTGTCTCAAAAAATAGGTCTGGGGATTTAGCTCAGTGGCATAACTGCTTGCTTGAAAGGCACGAGGTTGTAAGTTCTGGCCCTGGTACAAAAAAAGAAAAAAAAAAAGAGTAGAGATTCAAAAAATTTCTATTCCACAACATGATTGAGTTTTTATTCCATAATAAAATTCAAAGGCAAATCACAGTACTGAAACCACACACCTGACTGCACATTTGTGGATAACTGCTTACTGATCTTTTGAAAGCACTTAGTCCTATCTACTGATCTCACCAGGGCATCCTGGTCATCTAACTGTAGATGTCAGGGGTTTAGAGCTGTGCTATTGCCGGACTGTAACACAGCTAAATCATTGCCATACTTGTCATTTACACATGCTGAGACAGACATCGCTCAAGTGCATCATTTTCATCAGCCTTATGCAGCAGGATACTAATTTCAAGTGAAAATGTAATAATGCTGCTGAAATTTGCATAGCAAGGAAAAAACAGGAAGATGTATATGAGATATTCTTTGACATTTTCATGCATTTAGAGATTGAAAATGTGAAACTAGGGTTTTATGCTTATTCACAGTCTCTTGCTATTTAAGCTACACTTTGAAATTTGAGTAGAATTTATAAAAATAAAAGGGTCCATGAGGCAGGCAATAGGAGCTAATTTCAAAGATGTTCAATGGGCAGACCCTGCCTGAAGGCATTGCCAATGGCCACAGTGCTTACTATGCCCTGTGTTACTGACTCTGTACCCAAAGCCACACTGCTGCCTCCCCAAGCCTCAGTTATCCCAGCTGCTCAGTGTGCTGCTCCCTCCTGCCCTGTGGGAGGACTGGCGGATGTTAAAGTCTATGGGGGAGCGATGGTGCTCAGCAAGCGTTAATCTCCCACTTCTGAAGGGAGCAGCAAGCAGACTGGGCAGGGAGACAGAACTGTTTCCTGTTGCCAGAGCTGAACATAATTTTACATACTGAGGATAATGGAAATACCTTGTAATATTGAGAGCCTGGAGGAAGTAGGAATTATCACAGTGTCAAAAACACTAGCCCTTGCCACGTTCATAAATTCCAGGGTATAATCAAAAACATCAGGAATTGCGTATTACATACACACGGCTTTCAGTAAAGAAAAAATGTCTACACAGAAACATAATTTATTTCAGAAAACACAAAGATGTGAACAATTAAATATATGACTATATTGAGTACATCAAAATATACTGAACAGGTAAAACTTGTGGTAAATTTAAAGACATTTAAAAATTACACAATTATTTTTTATAACTTCAATTTTTTTTGTTTGTTTCTGGTGATCAAAATCAGGACATTGAACTTGTCAGACAGGACATTTGTGCTGCTGAGCTGTATTCCTGGCCCTGCAATGTTTAAATCATACATTAAATTTAAAATCATTTTCAATGAAGAGTGAAGAACGGAAGTTATAGTAAAGTTTAACAAAATGCAGAGATAGAAACATTGAATGCTTAGGAGGAAAAAGAACTTCACACAATCCTCATGTACATATAACAGGCAAATAAGAATAAAAATCATCACAGGTACAATAGAAAAGCTATCGTACTTTCTGTAACACAAAAGCTGTCAGTGAAGGAGCTCAGGAAATGACTTAGTTTCTACTGAAACTGAAACCTGAACATCAGCATTAAAAGACTGTATGGTTTGTTGGCCTTGAAATAGGAATCATCCAAATGGCTAGCAAAGGGAGGCACAATGAAGGAGATGTGCTGAATCGCTCGACCTGTAGTCAGCTTTCTATACTTTCTATTAGTCCTCACATTCCTTAAGACTTTACTCAGAGCTGATTGAATGTCCCTGTTCCTCAGACAGTAGATAATGGGGTTTAAGGCGGAAGGTACCAAAGAGCAGAACACAGAGCAAAGCAAGTCTAGAATAGGAGAATCATTTGAGGAAGGCTTTAAATAAGCAACAAAACCTGACAGCAGAAAGGTGCCCAGAACCATCAGATGGGATATGCAGGTGGAGAAGGCTTTGGACTGGCTCTGCCTGGATGGGATCTTCAACACAGTAGAGAAAATAAATGCATAGGAGACCAGGATGTAAACCAAACAAATGAATGCATAGAGGGTACCAAGGGCCACACTGACATTGATAATGTCATGTTCCTCAGAGCAACTGAGCTTTAGTAGGGAAGGGACATCACAGAAAAACTGATGAATCTGGTTGGAGCCACAAATTCCAGGGAGATTGTTCCATCTGAGTACAAGATCCCAAATGCCACCCAACTGGGCCATGATGCAGCCACCAACTGGACACAGCACTCTTTGTTCATGACATCCTCATAGTGCAGAGGGTGGCAGATGGTGGCATAGCGATCATAGGACATGGCAGTCAAGATTCCTGCTGCTGACCCTGCTAACAGCACCACCAGGAAGAGCTCACATGCACACCCCAAGAAAGAGATGGGGTCACTGAGTGTGATGGTGTTGAGAATGGATTTGAGGACTGTGGTGGAGATGAAACACAGGTCCAAGCAGGACTAATGCCTGAGGAAGACGTACATGAGGTTGTGGAGATGGTGGTCGAGAACTCTGAGGAGGATGATGGCCAGATTCTCCAGCATGGCCACCAGGTAGACCAGGGAGAAGAGGGCAGCCTGCATTCCCAGCAACACCCTGCTGTCTGTCAGTCTCAGGAGCAAGAACTCCCTCAGAAGTGCCTGATTCTTCATATCATAAAGTTGAGTCTAAAAGCAAAATGGTGATTTAAAGACATCATGTTGCATGGATGAAGGCACACTCATGTTTGGAGCATCACAACTCACTAAAGCCCAATCAAGGAAGTGGCCTACATGTCCATTATGGATGAATTGACAGTGAATATGTGGTATTACACATAATAAAGTACTGCTTTACCACCTTTGCAGAAAGATAAACTTACGTCCTTTACTAGGAAAATGGATGAACCTTGGAACCATGATGTCAACTGAAGGAAATCATTCACAAAACTTACAAATCTCAGTTTTGTTTACATGAGAAACTGATGGTATAAATGAACATCAAAATAAAACAGATGAGGGGAAATGGAGAGATCTTGCAAAAGGGAAGAAGACCAAGAGTTGGAGGGAGGGGAGTTGAATGAGGCATAGGAAGAGTGGAGATGCGTTAGATACCTGGACCAACTCCTCCTCCCCATGAAAATAATCATTATGCACTGCAAATGTGTAATGAGACAAACAAACATCAAATTCTGTAGAGCACGTAATCTGTTATGTGACTCTCCACTCTTGAGACATGCATAGTTTAGCATCATAAGTTAGACAAAGTTTAGAAACATGAAGATATTCAACTTTATATTCAAATCAAGTGTAAAACAAAGGTGAGTGTGACAGTCCAATGTGATTAAATTAAAATTTATTTTGCCACTGAAAAGCACTTCTATTTCTCTCCAAAAGTATGTGAAATAACTTTGGTTTAATTTTTGCCCTTAAATTTTCCAGGATTGGCTGTGTAATAGTAACTTAAATAGGCATAGGATGTCTCTTTTTATGAATCAATATTATCCTCCTTGGTGTAATTTGTGTATGGATTAGAAGTCATGGGTGAAATATCTACATACTGTATTCTTAAAAATGAAACCAGTCAATAATTTGTCCATCAGTTGGCTCGGTTGTTGGAAGTGGAACAGAAAGAGATCTCTCTGATAGGACATTCCATAACTCCAGAAATCTAGTAAAACATTCCTTAGAAAGAAACAAATGAGAAGAAAAAACTGAAAGGAAAAAGTGACACTTGTACCATTATAAGTGATCATAAAATTAATTATTCCTTTCTGCAAGACATTAAGAATAAATATTCAAATAAATTTAATTGCTTGGTCTAGATTTCATCATAGCATCCACTATTGCTTTTCCTTTAGTGCAGTTATTTAGCATAGCACAAAGCATTGAAAGCTATTCAAGCCATTTTTGAAAAACTGACTTCTAAATAAACAGAAGCATTGTGTATAAAGGAGCAATATCTGAGACAATGTAGCGATCAGAAATATTCTAGGGAGGAATCTGTCAGCGCTGAGGACCAGCTCACGCTGAGGGGAGCACACCTAACCAGAGACGCTTTGCGTCCTTCCCAACGCCTGCCCCGCTGTGTTCCCAAGGTGACTAAAGGGCTTGTTCTCCCCCTCAGGTCCTCTTGTTCCTAGGGCACATTGATCTTTGCATCACTTCAGTGGCCTCACTTCAATTTTCAGCACACAGCCTTTCTCATCAAGTTTAGAGGGGTTACTATGAAGACCCAAAATTCATCACCAACATGGTGATTCAAGCTGCCCTGCTATGCACACACTGTGTGTGCACCCTTAGGACTGTGAGCTTCTCTCCTGCTGAATTCTGGCCCTGGCTGGCCCTGTGAAGCCCCTTTCATGCTGCCTTGAAGAGCTGGGAAGACCAAAGTCTCTGGGACTTCATGGTCTTTGCTAGGACCACACATCTGCCTGAGAAGTACTTTAAGATTAAAAGTCTCTTTAGAATTAGCACCTTAATCCCCTGGTTCCTCAGAGTCTTTCCACTTTGTGCAATCACAAGAGAGCAGAGTCTGCTTGGCCTGATGTCCAGCATGGGTCAGTCAGACTCCTAAGGGCCCTGTATCCCTACCTGGAAAACAGACTCAGCCTTTCCGTCTGTCCTGCAGAGTAGGGTTTCCCGGCCTTCCTGTGCTGATTGTTCAACTTCTGACCTGCTCTGCTCTCCTCTCTCTCACTAAAGTGTAAGTTCAAGAGCTGGAGCTGGGATGGAGAGGTGAGGTCTGAACAGAGCTGTTTCCCTATCACAGCTGAGACATAGCTTCTATTAATAAAAAAACAAAACAAGAAGAACATTTAAACTAGCATCTGAACGCCAACCTTACTGCTTTCACAAATAAGGTTATTGCTATTTTAAATAGGAATTCCCCTACAGTTGAGTATCAGGAACTGGTTTGGAGCAGAAAACATTTATAGATTTTCAGTAAAAGCAATGCTTTCCATTTTCATCATACAGAAAAAAAATGGTTTAAAGTCACCAACCTTAAACTACTGTACCAGTGGAAAACATCCAAGTTTCACTAATTAATATAGGTCTTATAAAAATCCAATAACTTAGTATATTTAAAAAATAGCATGAAAATTTATTCCATGGACACAATCAATATCCTGATAACTGAAAGAATGTAAACCTTATCCTAATATTCTAATTTCACATTTGCTATTAAAATAAGGAATTAACAACAGAAAACAAAATGAAGAAATGGTAAATTGTAATGAGTAAAAGTTTTTCTCTATCTACATTTTATTTTTTTAATGAATTTAGAGGACAATTACAAAAGAGAGAAGACCAGAAGAAAGGGAAAATTAATTTTATAAGTGCTTTTCAAAGACAAAAAGCTACAGATTGAATTACTCGCATATGTAGAATTGAATCAGTCATTCTGCATACGTACACACAAAACGCGCATACACGCACACACGCACACACTCCCCACACTGATTCCCAGAACTGCACCTTGGAAGCGAGCCTAGGACTCTGCAATCCTCATGAGAAGAAAAACATCTTCCTTATTCCAACTTTAGTGGATGTGCACACCAAAGCTTTGCAACAACTAGTTACTTTCTGAGGGAGAGATTCACTTTAAATGCTTTGGCAAAATATATACAAGTTCCTAATACATGACTTTCCTGAAAATGTTCTGGGGAAATCTTTAGCAAAATATTAGCAATATGAGCGGGAAATGATGATAGTTAAATAGTTGAAGGTTAAGGAAGGAACAAGATGGAAAACACTTGATACATATATTTATAGAGGTCAATAAATACAGTTTCACAGAAAAAGAACTGGGACACAGCATCATGCACTTCACGTCTTATCTTGCAACGATCTTATCTTTTGTTACAGTGATGGAGAGTTGTGGGGGACAAACTGAACACAGCACAGTGTCAGAGTCTGTGTCAGAGGAGGGAAGACCTGTTGAGAATTAAGGATTCTCCTTTCTTGTGCCAGTGGAAAGCGGGAGAAAAATTCAGCTAGTGCTATGCTAAGCAAACTGCACCCTAATGTGTGCATACAGCAGTGCTCTGATAATTTCATAAGCCAAACGGACTTGGGGTTGGAAGAATGGTGAGGGAGCAGGAACAAAAGGACAAGATGGCGGGTTGGGGATTTAGTTCAGTGGCATAAGCACTTGCCTGGCAAGCATGAGGTCCTGAGTTCAATCCCCAGTACAGGGAGAGAGAGAGAGAGAGAGAGAGAGAGAGAGAGAGAGAGAGAGAGAGAGAGAGAATGGGAAAAACAGGATGGAGAGAGGGAGAGAGAGAGCACTATGGGTTCCATATGGCATCAGTTTTCTATATTGTGACTCTTGTTCATTTTTCTCCATCCTCTCACCGTCCTCCTCCTGGGAACATGGAGAGCTGCATGGGACACAGCACTTGGCACCTGAACAGGGAACCAGGGGATGAGAAAATGCATTGGATAGCAGGTAAGAGATCTCTAGCTGTGCATGCACGCAGAGAGAAACAGGTCACAAAAGCCAAAGAGAGAAACAGGCTTTCAGAAGCCAAAGAGGAAAATAGGCTTAAGAGAGGTCAGAGAGAAATAGGTTTAAGAAAATCCAATGACAGAGAGGTGTATTGGTTTTATTAGATGTTAAGCATGAGGCAAGTAGGTTCTCAAGAACAAATGCATATATAAATCCTTGCTTTTTTATGGATTATTGTACTTATTTTCCCTTCATAGACTTTGATGAGGGAGTATCTCAATGGTCATGCACCTGTTGAGACAACCACAGAGGATTCCACTCAAAGAACCATTTTAAAACCAAGTCCTGACCAGAAAAGGAATAATAAGGCAATTACCCAACCACTAGAACTTGAACCCTCTAGCTTTGCTCAATAAGATAGGGAAGAAATTGTGGGGAGTAAACAGGACCTTTCTCCACTAGTGGAGTGCTTCACTGCAGCTTCAGTTTTACAGCTGCCCAAGGTAAACTGATAACATTAACTAAGCCACAAGTGGCAGCTTCCACCTCTTTAGCTTAGAGAAACCTTGTTGAGTCATTGGTTGAAACTTCTCAGGGAGCAGAGACATCCTCACTTTATCCCTTGCAACTTGTGTTAAAAGAAGCCAGATGAGTTTGGGGAGTTCATGGAGGAATTTCAACATGCCTACACTGCTACTGAACTACAAATCTCTCATAAACCAGGACAAGTTACACCTCTTTATGCAGTTGTACATTTTAAAACCCTGAAAGAGTTAAAACAATCTACCACTCCCTATCGTACCACAGCCCCTTTTACATTAAGTTTAATAGAACTTATAGGAGAACAAGTTATGACCCCAAATGATTAGAAGGGAATAGCTAAAGCTCTTTTAAGTCCAAGGGATTATTTATTGTGGAAGGAACATATTCCTGAATTGCCTGTTAAACAGGCCTTTCACAATGCATCTCACAACATAGCCATTATAAAAGACACGTTAACTGATGAAAGTGCATTTGTTGCCACAAATAATCAACTTCCTTTTGAATTACAAGTATTGAGTAAATTAAAATAGCCACCATAAAGTCTTGGAGGGAACTTGCTTCAAAGGAAGAGAAATTACTTAATCTGTCCTCCATCTGCCAGGGTCTTAATGAGACTTTTCAGGTTTTTGCGGCATGCCGACAGCAGGGTAGTGAGAGAATTTTCAACAATTCAGAGGCTAACAAATTAATTTTTTGAAGATATTTTGGATATAGATAAATATTTGAAAATAAGTGTTTTTATAATTATCCCATATATGCATGAATGTAGAGAATGGGGGTGGGGCATGTTAATATTTGAGGTAAGTATGTTCAAAGGGATGAATTCTGAATTTGTGTCCATATTTTCCTGTGATGAAAATAAATTGCAAACTAAAAGAGCTAATGTTCTTGTGTAAATTTATATATATTGTATTATATATTTACATATTATAATATCTGTAAATATGCCTGGGTAAGTATGCATAATTCAAAAACAGTAAGATATCTTTGTGATATTTGAAAGGAGAATTTCCAATAAAATAGATTTATAACACAAATATATTAAAAATAAATAAATAAGAAGTCAATGATTGCTTTAAACAGGAGATAAAAATGACATTGGAGATAAAATCATCAAATAACAATCATGAGAAAATAATTCTCCACAGATTTTATTCTTTCTCTTTAAATATCTCATTTCAAGAAAACAACATTTATTAAAACACAAAGAAACATTAACAGGAATCTTTAAAAAATGTATTAAAAATTGTAACATGTGTCACAATTAGGAACAACAGTATTGCAGAATAGCAGCCATCAAACCCTTAGCACACGTGACTACAGGGTTCTTCTAAGGTCCCAACCATAGCAATGGGAAAAACAGGATCACACTGTGTCAGAAATGTGGTAATATCTGGGTAAATTCAATAGCAGTATTGAGGCTTCTCATTCCACTCCATGTCTACAGACTTGATTTTCTCTGCCATGTTGAAACATTGGTGTGTCAGCCTGGCATCTGTTCTTGCTTCCAGTACTTAGGGAAAACCAGAGAATCGAGCCACATTCCAGGAAACCAGTTATTTCATTGCCCACTGTTTCACTGAGTGAGCATCTTCAAGGGTCAAGAGACTGTAGTGAAGATGGTTTTAGGGATGTACAAAACAGTCTCAGTGTTACAATCCCAATGTATTCTCATATCCTCAGGAACCTCTCAGCTAGATCATCGTGTTACTTTGCCCAGTCTTGGGATGGGTGTGGATAAAAAGTGAGTGATTTAAACAGTAGTCATCTCCATTTTAAACTACCCTTCCAGTTCAGTAGCAACCAAAATCCTAAATCCTCTCAATTATACAATCGCATGGGATGGTGTTAATATATAAGATAGCGTCTTCATATGATACCTTTCTTTGTTTAACTCACAGCATTCAAAAAATTTTTAAACGTTTTGGGAATAGTGGCCAGTCTCACAGTACTCTAAGTACAAATTACACTACTATATTTTTAAGTAAGTAAAACGGTAAAATTGTTAGTTAACACTAAGTTGGTACACAAAAAATATATGAACTATACTTGGATCATTTCGAATGTAAAGCTTGTATCAGTATGCTTTAAAATTCTATCAAATTATCTTCCTGTTAGGCATCATTTATCAAGAAATTCCCTACTCACAATTGAAAATGTCATTAAACATGTCTCCTAAAGCAGAATTGATCTCTCTGTTCCAAAGACTGTAAATGACGGGGTTTATGAATGGAGGCACCATTGTATGGAACATGGCTGTTAGAAGATTTTTCAGAGAGCCTTTATTTGCGATGGGATCTAGGGCAGTAGTCAACCCAGAAATTAAAAATAAAAGAAGAATGGCCAATTGAGGGATACAGGTCAATATGGCTTTCTAACGGGCTTCTACCAAAGGAATCTTAAAAATTGTCGAAAATATGTTAATACATGTCATAAACAACAACAACAAAAAAACATACGAAGATGACACAAACACTTAACGTAAGGACCACAGATTCACCAAACTGAACATCTGAAGTTGATATCCTCAGAATTTGAGATACATTACAAAAATATTGATGGATCACATTGGTCTTTGAGAAGGGAAGCCTGAACATGGTCACTGTGTGGATAGCAGAGTAGACCAGGCCACTGGCCCATGTGACCCCACTGCCTGTATGCACAGACTTGGGGTGAAGATGAGCGCATAATGCAGTGTGACAAATGGCCACATAGTGGTTACAGGACATGACCACCCGGAGAGCAAACTCTGCAAATGCAAAGAAAATATACAGGAAAACTTGAGCAGTACAGTCTTTAAGTGAAAGGGATTTGTTACCTGTTAAGGAATTAATAATTGATTTAGGAACAATAACTGAGATACTGCAGAGGTCTATGAGGGACAAATTACTTATAAAAAGGTACATTGGAGAGTGAAGACACTGGTTTGTTTCTATTACTGCAATACTCACAAGGTTTCCAACGAAGGATCCTACATAAGTCACTAAGAAAAGCAGACCTTGCAATATTTGGAGCTCTCTAGAACTTGAGATGTCCATCAGAAGGAATTCTCTGATCATGGTGCAGTTATTCATTGTGCTAATATAGGGCAGTCTCTCTGGGGATCACAAACTAAAGTGATAAGATCTTGCTCTGGACCAAATTCTATACATCCATTAACATAAGAGTATAGTTTTTAACTTGGAATTCAGGAGAAAAGAAATGGGCAAAACAAGCATTTCTATAAATACACATGAAACAGATTATGTTACTAATTTTATATAAAACTGAGTTATTTTTTCTTCAAACATCAAAGGGCAAAAAGAGTGTTTATTCAGAAAAAATAAGAAGAGAAAAACTTTTATACACCAAAAGGCTGACAAAATTCATTCAGGCTTTGGGTTAATTCCAAAGATACAAGTTCAAAAAAGAACAGGATATCTTACATTATCAGATATAGACATGCTAGATTGATCTAATCATATGAGTATTAATTGTTCTTTCTCAATAACGAATACATTCAGCAGTGTTCTTTTTAGTTATCTTACATATACATATATACAGGTTTATATCTTTTCCTCTTCCCTATTCTCTTTCTGCCTATTCCCATCCCAATTATCTTTGCTCTTTGAGCTGTTTTTTTTTTTTTTTAAGATAACGATGCGCAATATTGCAACCATTGTCAAGCTTCTATCTACTGGTTGTGTAAACCTGCAATGTTGTGTATTTACTCTAATCATTTGCTTGTTTCTTTTGCTTGTTGTTTTTACTATATATGTCATCTTTTGTTGTTGTTGTTGTTGTTGTTGTTTTTGTTTGTTTTGTTTTTCTTCGCTCAAATAAAATTATAAAAAAAAGAGGAACAGGATATCTTGTATATCTGTATGTCTGGAGATAGGACAGGCTGTAACAATCTAATGTAGTATACACTAGATAAGAGTCTTCTTCGAACAGTTAAGAGTCCTGTCTTTCTATTCCATCCAACATTTTATACTTTGTTCTTGAACTTACCTTCCCATCTCTTGGTTCTGTCATTTGAATTAGATCTTAACCTGAGTAGGTAAGTTGATTTTCTTTTGTGCTTCTAAGTCCAAAGGTTGCTTTGTTACTTGCTTAATTTGTCCATGGGACGTTAACACAGGTTTCTCTGACTGACTACTTATATTCTTAAGTTATAAAAAGGCACATATAGTTAGTGTATGTTTATTTCTGAACTTGGGTGAAATATATTAGTTTCAGCATACATAGCCTTGAAATTCTACTGATTTAAAGATTTTAAGTGAGTACAAGACTCTAGAATCTCTTACTTGTTGAGTCACATTTAAACTATTTCTCCAAAATATCACTTCAAACTCTGGCTGGACATATCCCGTGGTGTTTTCTATTTATCTCTGGGCCATGTGGTCTCATGTTTGGTGAGTTTCAGAGACCTGGTGGAGCAGCAGATGGGGTTGAACATTTCAAAGCTTTTACTTGCTCTCCTCATTCTCCAGGGGACTCCAGTGGTTTCTGACTCTCTGCTTAACTTGTCTGCTGCTCCAGAATTTCCAGAGTCAGTGTATTGCTTTGAGATTCCTTAGGAGGATATAACTGCACAGGATATTTCCAAATTTAGTTGCATATTTCTCCAAGAATATCTACAATTATACCATTTATTTTCATGAAGTTTCATGGTAAATCTCTTCCTGTATGCAGACTTCTGTGTTGTCCTGTAAAATATAGCTGACCAATGCTCTAGTCATGTTGACTCCAGTGGCCCATTTTCTAAGACATTTTTCCCTCACTATGTAAAAAATAGTTTAATAAGTTAGCTTAAGAGTGAGTTGGCTAGTTAGGCAAAGAGCCCAGGGAGAGTCAGGTACTGAGGCACACTGATGGAAATTTCTTTTTATTTTTCTATTTTATTTAAGAAAAAATGGACACAGAAGACAGAAACAAAAAGCAAAAAAGACAGACATATGACAGCAACAAATCTGATATGATAATATTGTAGGTTTACATAATGAGATGGTTGAAATTTGGGAGTAATTACAATATTGCATATCATTACCCTCACAGGGGTTGTTCAGATTGACAGATACAGACATGCAAAATTTATCAAATCATGAGTATTAACTTTTCTTTTTCAATAGCTAATGCATTTAGCGATATAGTCATTTTAATTGTCCTATGTATACCTATTTATAAATTTATGTGTTTTTCCTTTTCCCTTCCTTCCTTCCTCCTTTCCCCTTAGAATACCTCTTGTTATCATTAAAATAACTGCCCATATCATCAGGTCTAATATAATCAAGCAAGATAGTTCAGA
The DNA here is from genome assembly GCA_004363535.1 of Dasyprocta punctata. Taxonomy (NCBI): domain Eukaryota; kingdom Metazoa; phylum Chordata; class Mammalia; order Rodentia; family Dasyproctidae; genus Dasyprocta; species Dasyprocta punctata. The sequence continues at coordinate 12,803 of RJWM01019068.1, read as the reverse complement.
ATGAAACCAATAAAGAATAAAAGAATGGTCATAAAGAAAAGAAACAAAAAACTAAAAGGATCAACAAACAACAACAACATATCTGATACTGTAACATTATAGGTTTACCAAATGAGATGGTTGGAATTATACAGTAGTTGTGACATTGCATATCGTTACCTTCAAGGGGGTTGTTCAGATTGACAGATAAAGACATATAAGATTGATCTAAGACTTCAGAGGAACAATGACCTTCCCTTTTGATCTTATTTTCCCTTGCTTCCATTCTCATCCCATGCCTTGCCTCAGCTTGTCTTGCCTTGATTTCTTTTCGCTCCCCTTCCCTTTGCTTCTCTTCCTTTCCCTTCACTTCCTTTCCATTCTTCAGATAACATCTCAGGCAATCACTTCCTCCTAAAGAGAAGGGCAGTCATTGTTTACTAAGTTCCTGAGCTCCTAGAAATTTGTAATTTATAATAGCAAGCTACTTTTCCAGATCCCAGTTTACTGTAATCACTATGCAAATGATCTGGGTTAGACAGCCTGAACTCTTACTGCTCATTTCGTTTTGTTTTGTTTTGTTTTGTTTTGTATTGTGTTGTTATTCTGAGTTACTAGGGATTGATATCCACTAAACCAGTTAACAGTTCCTATGCCCTGCTTACCTATAAGCAACTCCAGCTTGAATGGCCTCAGTAGCAACCCAGTGAGCACACTTTCTGGAAATCCAGGAGCTCTTCTCCTTAATTTCAATTAAAACTCCCCTAGCATCCTTTGGTTCAGAACTTAATGCTTTGATGTTTGCAAAACGATCAGCCTGCTACACATAATCATAACTATCATTTTGTGTTTCCACAATTTTTGTATCACACATCTTTAGATACTTTTAAAAAAAACTAATGCTAGTCAATTAAAATCAATGAAGACTCAGAAATGTTGAGTATATACTGAGAATTCATTTGTTATAGGGTACAGAAGTAACTGTGTTAGTAACCTTGCAGTAAGACAAGGTCCTATTTATTCTACAATATATTAATTATAATAACACCTAATTAGTTTGATTTTGCAAAAAGGCTAGAAAATTAAAGCATCAACGTATGTGAGTGATAAGACAACACATGAATCTTCACAACATAAATCTTACTTTTACAAAATCCAGGGAGTCTTCGCAACACTTAAGATCCTGTCTTTTTCTTTAGCCAGTAAAATCAAGGCATCACTTTTGAGGGCAAGTCACTATCATCAGGGAGTGTATCAGTAATTCTGCTTCTGAGTTATTTATAAGTGTGGCCATTCCTGGCAAAGCCCATGTCACTGCAGCCTCCAGAGAGGTCACATATGCCCTCAGCTCCTAAGTGGTAAGGAGTCTTTGATCGGACCATTAGAGATTAATTAGATTTTAATATTGCTTATTGAAAATGAAATTAAAAAACTGATTATGAAAAAACACTGAAAAATGATTTCAGAGTCACAGGAGATCAATCAATTATTAAAGTTCCTGTCTGATTATTACAGTCACTGCTGTACAACCAATGAACTCACAAACTTTGGTAGTCCTTACTGATATTCCTTCCTAACTCTTAGGTTTTAAATTTCAGTCTGGAGGAAAATTAAATGGAAAACAAGTAGAATGAAACTCCTAGGAAAATTAAAGGAGCTGTAGAAAATGAACAGCGCTGTTAGAATGTTAGAGTCCACGTGTGGGCAGTGACTCACGCATGAGGTGGCTCCCAACTGCAAGCAGCTGTGGTCCACACAGGGAAGGTGGGAGAGTCCACAGGCACATGAGGAAGCAAGCACAGAAAACACTTGATGGAATTAAAGGGGAGAGTCAGTCTGGTTTGTGCCACTTCATTTTCAAGTTCCTAGTTACAGGTCAAGCAAGTTGGAATAATCTGGCCTGTGATCTCCCAAACAACTGGAAAGCGAAGGCTTAAATAAATGAGACCAATGGTATGATTTTTGGGCTCAAGGAGGCTCAACCCTCTAAAAGAATATGAGATTCCCTGGGGACAGACACAAAGAAATTCTCTGGGCAGCCTGTATTTATTTGGCTTTCAAACAAATATAAAGGGCATACTGAGGCAAGCCTGGGGACTCAGCAAGACCTTGGGAGTCAATTCAAGAACTTCTCTAAATAGTCAATTCTGACAAGTAAGAGAAGTGTGTGATTACTGGCATTGGCAGATGTGTTACTCTGGAAGAGGGGGCGTCAGTGGCCCACGTCCTTGGCTGCCTCACCTGCGGTGTCATCTTGACTCCATGTACCTGCTCTTGTCCTCTGCAGCCTGAGCTGACTGTGTTCAGCAGCCCGGCCTCCAGCAGCCAAGCAGTGGGCACTGACCAGTGAAGCTTCATCCTTTATGGTGAGTTAGAATTCAGCTTCTTAAATATACAATCTTCCAGTGTTCCAAAACTCTCATCCTTATATCCTCTGGGTTAGCTATTTTACTGAAGACTCAAAAAATGACTCTGCATGCGTAGGATGTTAAGTCAAGACAGTTCTGAATGCACCCAGGAACTATCACAAAGTAGCACATATAACACAACTGGGTCTAGAAGACCACTCTCTGTAACCCCTTGAGCTTGTGAAGCACCCCATGGTCAATCCTACTTTCACTATTCTGAGAAGAGCAGAAATTAAAATAAAAATAATGAAACCCAGGAAATCCCTTAAGTCACAAGCCAGGACACATACAATTTAAATTTTGTGGTCTGGCTGAAGGAATCTGATCACCACCATTCTGGTGTAAGCAGAGGCCACCTGAATTCCCTTCCCTCTACTATGTCTTTTCATCTGTTGTAGATGCATCATCTTGTGTCCACAAGGTCTGGTCATCACCACTGCATGTTATTATTACCAATCTTGGTTCAGCCCTGCCCTTGAGAAACAACTCCCAACTCCTTGTGCCTCCTGGGCACTCTCTGGGCTCCTGAAATTCTCAAATTCTGGCAGGTACCAGTTTAGGTAGTCTTCTAAAATTTCTTTCATCCCTAAACTGGTTTAAATTTCTTTCATCCCTAGACTGACCTAAACCTCTCATATTTTATTTAGCCAATAGCCTGAATTTTGCATGTTTGATTTCCAAAGTCTTTGTAATCTTGTTAACTTCCTCAGCATTTTCTCCTCTCTCTCTCTCTCTCCCTCTCTCCCTCTCTCTCTCTCTCTCTCTCTCTCTCTCTCTTTCTCTCCCTCTCTCTCACCACTCTTTCTTGTTTTTTTTTCTTTTTTTTGAGATTTTCATGGAAAGCTGTTTAGGTTTTCAGAATAACCGAACTTATTGAAGTCTCACTTTTAGTGTCTCTAAATTTCCATTTGAGTCTAAACAAACAAATTTATTTCTAATATTTAAAATGAAAGTCTCAGGGAACAGGTAGAAAATGGGCATACAATCTGAGACCTAGGAAAACAAAAATTGATAAATTTACAGTTGGCCTCCTATTTGAGTGGGTATCTTTATTTAACAGATATACTTAAGACTTTTTATATACATTGCTAAATTTCAGACCAGAATTACAGTGTGAAATTGCTTTTCTTTCTGCTTCGTTCATCTATTCAATTACATTGCCATTCAAGCTTACTTGGAGAGTCAGTTGGCAGCCTGTCACATTTAACCATGGAACAGCCTAGCACCCTGCCCAGGTCGCACTCTCCTCTCTGATCTAACTGCTGCTTTCAGACCAAGCTTTGTCTTTCATTTTAAAAATTGATACTGGATATGCATCTTTCTGTATAACTAAATGGGACACCTGGACTGCTCAGAGACAAGAAGCAAGACACAGCTGTCTCCTTAGACAATTCCAACTTGGTCTGGGACACTCAGTATTGCTTTATTTATGGTGTATTAAATGCATTTGTTTTCCAAGTATATAGGTCTTCAAAGAAGCACAAATTAAAAACTGGCAACTTCCAGGCTAAAGCTTTTTCTTGTAGTAAACTTTTAGATTCAGGCATTGGGCTTTCCCTTACTTGTCATCCAGTTACTTATGATAAGATCTGCCTGTCAATCCAGAATGAGTTGGCCAGCTCTGTACTGTGCATGTAATGTACGTGTTGTGACAATTAATGATGTTCAAACATGGTGCTATCCAGACAATGTCATGTAAGATACATTTTTCTTTGATGATGTTCTATTGAAGAATGACAAATTCAAGGAAATGTTTCATCATGTCATTTAATGGTGTCATCATCTTTGTTATAATGAAATGAGACCATGAATTTTCTCATGTAAGCTTTATAATTGTCATCTGTCATTATTCTGTATGGTTTCACTTCCTAAGACAAATGTGATCGGTAAGAAAATAACAGTTCCCTGGTCATGTTGTATATTTCAAGGTAGTTGATCTCAAGATCATAAGATTAAACCAAACATTCCCATTGCAATAGTGGTTTGCAGATATTCTAGGTGTTCAACAACTAAGGTAAATAAATCACAGCTAGAAAAGTAACTGAGCTAAAAGACAGCCAATATTTTGGCCCAGATTTTCCAAGGTCAATGAAGACCCAAGGTCCCAGGACATTTTCTACAGAATTCTACTCCTTTGGGAAGCCCTCCAACTTCTTGAACACAGTGATTGTTGGATACCAGAGAACATAGAAAGCCACATGGTCATGTAGAACCGTGTCTCTTCCTGGCAGCTGACACTGACAGAGGTCACTGAGAAGGACACAGCGAAGACAGAGGACACTGAGAAGAGAGAGGACAATGGAAAGCTCTGCCTTTTGTTCTGAAAGTGCTGCCCAAGGAACCTTGACTGACCTTGACTGATAGCAAGATTTTAATTTTTATTAACACAAGTGTCAGGTCAGCTTGGTCTGGAATCCCTACAAAAATTTACAGCCACTACCATATTAAAAATAATAATATAGTTTCCATCTAAAAAGGAGACTCCAGCCACTGACACCAGCTAAAGTTTTCAGCTATAGACAGGTCTAGATGTCAACTGGTTACATTTGGTATTCTAATCTCCTGAGAACAATGACAGAATGCAGCTCCTTGCTCAATCATTTCCATTCTGATGCTAATGATTTGGTCATACTTGTTTTAATGTCTTGGTGTAGCGTGTTTACTCTCACCTAGACACTGCCAATCTCTCTGTGATAGTGCAGATGATACCAGTGATTGAAGTGTCTGGAGTAAATTGCCCGCAAAGTTTGCCCAAAGAGGCAAATATGCCATGCTTCATATAACATGTTGTGCTTTTATTTCAGAGAATCATAGTACTGGAACGGCAGCTCTACAGTAGATAAACATAGAGGTCCAGGAAGTCCAAAAGCAGTCTTGGGACTCCTTAAAGTGTTCATGAGATTCGTGGAAATCCACTATCTTATCTTGCCTTCTTTTTGTGGTGCCTATTCAACAGTGTCTACTCAAGTGTTTATTATTGGGATGCCTAATCAATCTGTTTCAAACATTTCTCATCAGCAAGATGGAGGCCATTTCATGGGTAGTTGATAAAGACCACATCAGTATGCTCCTCCTACTTCTTGGCAGATAAACCTTCAGACTACCGTCAGTTGTAGGAAATAGTTAAGAAAGAGATGTGCTGGTATTTTTCCTTATCTAATCATAGAGTCCAAAATGAAAGAATCAAATCACCATTGTCTTAGTCCATCCCTTCCCACTGCTATGCCTTTCCATCTGCTGCAGATATATGAGCATGAATCCATAAACTCCAGGAAACATGGGTACTCAATATAATTTGCAATCATTATTCATCCCTGGTCTTGACAGACAATGCACAACTCTTTGTAGATCCTTACGGAGACAGCCACCACTCCTTTGTACTGAAATCTCCCTGGGAACCACCCCCTGTGATTTTCCACTTCCACAGCCCCTCGCCCTTTTCTGCTCATGGCCCTATAAAGTCCTTGTAACCTGTATGTGACCTGCTGGTCGGGGCCCTAGTGCCAGAGTGATCTCTGTTAGGTTTGCTCTGAAATAAGCCTGTCCTGTTGAGTTTGTACCACTGTTTCTTTGCTTTCTAGCCCTAACCCTCACTTTTAGTAATCTTTTCCACACTCAAACCTGATTGAAGTTTCATCAACATAGACTCTGTCTCATATGTATAATTTAATTAGAATCAATTTTGAGATATGTATGTGCATTGAAAGAGAGGACTCAACAACCTATCAATCATTCCTGTCAACCTTCCATCAAGACACAATGAGAAACACTCAGATGGGGGTGTACCCTTTAAAAATTCAAGTGTGACTCATCTGCATGCTGTGCTGTGATTTTCATTTGCCTGTTGTTCAATGCTACTTTTCTGTCCATGCCCACCCTGAGGACATCTTCCACTTATCTTCAGAAGTATAGCTGTTGTCTCTTACACCATCAGCCATTCCATTGCAGTTCTTTGCTTTTCATACACAGGGATGTGGAATCTATCTGTCAGATCCACTATGCAGTATCACTGGGTGAGCCCACCCAGGAGACATAGGCGGACACCAGCCCAGGCCCAGAGAAAGGTCATTTTCTCTTGGGAAGATCCTTTCTCCGCATTTTTGTAAGTAACCAAGGATGCTGGTGGTGTTCACAGTGGTAGGCAGTGACCAGGCTGTGGAGATAAAAGCCTCCAAACTTGCATGGAGCAGGAGGGATCTTGCCTTTTGGTTTGAGTTTCACTTCGCTGTCTCTCCTTCTGGTATAGAATCTACCATAGTAGCCAAGGTTTTCTAAATCTTTGGGGAATGAAACTGAGCAGAGTGGAAAGGAAGGCAGACAGACGTGAGTGTCTTAGCTTTGGCAAAGCTGTGGAGAACAAGTAGCTGTGCTGGTCCACACTGGGACTGGAAACGTTTTTAAGGACTGAGTCTTCCAAGCAGGTTCCTTGCTGTTTCACAGAAGTCTGGCCCACCTGATGTTATGGCTTTTCCTTGGGAGGTGCAGTTGGCTGATTCCCTGGATGTGCAGAGAGCATTGGTCACTTGTAGGGAAGAGGCAGCACCACCACTGTGAATTCATGTCCAATCAGGCCTGCATAGCAAGTTCAAGACCAGTTTGAACTTCCTATTAAGACCCTGTCTCAAAAACAAACAAAAAGGCACATGGTGCCCTTGCTGCTTGCTCCTGCCATTGCTTTGTTCCCTTCATGCCATGAACCCTCTCCTTCATGAAGCCCCTCTCTAGTGTCACCTTGATTTAGAGTCAGCTGAGTATGGACTCAAACCTCTATAAGTGTGAGCCAAAATAAACATTTTCGCCTTTAATTTTGAGTACAGAGTATTTTATGTTATTGATGAGAAAAATAAATAAGACATATGTGAACCTAAACAATTTAATCTCACAGAATTGAAGAGTGTTATCAGAGGCTGCAGTAGTCAGAAGGTCAGCAGTTAGGTGTTGGTCCATGGGAGAACCTTGCTTAGTAACAACTGCTTACATTCTATTGCTCAGCAGGGCTACTGCTATTAAAATGATGCATTGTGTATTTCAAAATAGCTACAATTTACTTAGGTTGAAAATTGTTCATTAAAAAGAGAAAAGAAGGAATAAAATCAAGTGTTGATGAAAATTGAACAAATTATCCCTTTGTATTATTGATTGGAATGCAAAATTACGTAGCCATGGTAGAAAGAAGTGTTCATCTACTGAAATACATAGTTGATTGAATCACCCTTGATAAGGCAATTCCACTATTGATGGGCAGTATGACTGTCCTAGATTCTTGAATTAAGAGGGACACACAGAAGCAGAAGTGAAAGCACAGATTTATTTATCAGCATATGTACTGCAGGGTGGGAGCAGGTCAATGAGAAGACCTCATGACCTAAAAGAATCCAGCTGCCAAGGCCTATGTGTGGCTTTTAAAGGGAGAGAAGAGCTCCTTAAAATGGCATGGAAATTCACTCCAATCTGGGAAGAGTCACCTTTTGGTTGAAGGGAGAGTTTTTGTTACTACAGGACCTTTGGGGATCTGTCATGGTGCAAAAGCCCATCGGGGGTCAAAACCTACAACAGGAATGAAATTATAATTAATGGCATTTGTGTTAGATCACTTTCAGATGTTTAGGACAGAGTAATACCTTGGTTCATAAACACTCATGTTCATGAAAAATTCAGGTCCTTAGGAGAAGAATTTAGCACAATTTTGCTTCCATATGAGAACTCCCCATCAGGAGAGACACACAATGTGGTCATCCTCCCCACTCTTGATTTTTTTCTTTTATGTACCTGGAATCAAATTCAGGACCTTGCAGTTGCTAGCCAGATGCTTGTGCCACTGAGTTATATCCACTGTCCATCTTCCCCACTCTGACACATGGCTGTGTCTTCATCTAGTCAAGATCATGGTCACAGACAGACCTGTGCACACTTGTTGTGAAGGTTTTTGTGTGCTTTCAAGCACATGGAGTACTGCACAGTTTTTTCAATCCAGCGTAGCTCCAAAGAAAGAACAGAGCACATGTGACGGTAAAAGCAATGTGCTGAGCGGTAATGAGGATAAACAGGATATGCAGAGAGCAATGAAGGTGACAGATGATGCAAAGCAAGAATGATAAGAAGCTGTTGGAGAAAATAACCATAGAATTGAAGAAGGAAATTGTAGCAAATCAGGAGCATCGAATTCCTATATTTGATCTGTCCTCGGAATACAAGAAGGCAAAGCTGACAACCTCCAATATTTTGAAGAATAAAGATGCCATCAAAGAAGCTGATGTGGCAAAAGGAATAATGATGTTAATAAAGCTGAGGACACAAGTGCTGGAAGAGGTGGAAAAACCCTTGCTAGTATGATTGAATGAGAAACACCTAGCAGGTGATAGCATAACGTTACGATCTGCTGAAAAGTCAGGAAACTGCACAACGATTTACTACAAGAAAACCTCTCTACAATTGCAGCAAGTGATGAGTTTAAGGCTGGAGAGGGTTGTTTGATGAAGTCTGCAAAAAGTGGCATTCACAGCGTGATAAGTCATGGGAGGCTTCCAGCTCTGAGAAGGCTGTCACAGAAGACTACAAGGATGAATTCACAGAAATCATAAAGGCAGAATGATACATCATTCAACAAGGGTTCAACTGAGATGAAACAGGACTTTTCTAGAAGAAAATGCCAAGGGGAACCTATATCATACAGAACAAAAAGGCACTGCTTGGACACAAGCCCATGAAGCACAGATTGACACTTTTGACCTTTGTGAACAGAAGCGATGATGTGAAGCTTCATCCACTCCCGATGCACACAAGGACCAGAATTTGAACAAGGTTAGACTGCCCGTCATGTGGACAACAAATGCAAAATCTTGGATCATGAGGCAAGTGTTCATGGAGTGGCTGCACTAGGGATTTGCATCTATCATTAGGAAATACCTTTCAGACAACCAATTGCATGAAAGTTATCTACTCCTGGTGGACACCCTGTAGCCTTGATGAATAATAGCAATGCCGAGAATGACTTCATAAACATCTGGTTCCTCCCCCACAACATTTCTTCTGCAGCGCAAGGACCATCAAATGATCTACAGCTCCAAGATGTGATACCAAAAGATGTTCTTCATCAAGAGTTTTAATGTCACATAACAGATGTCCCTCACTCTGGAAGAGCTCTGGAAGAAACATCTCAATGTCCTCCACTTCATCACCCTCATTGACAAAGCCTGGAAAGATGTCCTGTACCCGACCTTAAACACAGCCTGGAGGAAACTGTAGCCAGAGTGTGGCAGTGAAGGTGAATTTGAAGGGTGTGACACACAGGTAGTAGGGTGGATTATGTCCATAGGTAGGAGTGTGAGTCGGGGCATCGATGGTGCAGACACAGAGGAGCTCCTTGGGGACCATGAGGAGGCGATGACAAAAGAAGACCTTGCTGAACTCGAGTGAGAGGCAGAAAACACTTGTGCATGAGCATTCCCTGAGGGTGAGGAAGGTAGGGGGAGGTCATAGGCGATGTGATAAAATCCACTATGGAAAATGGAATGGGTGCTGGGGATTCTCAGAGAAGCAGCATCCAACAAAACTGTAGTGAAGAGTGTTGAGTCTGATGAATGAGTGTGTTCTTTCATTTCTGGAAGGTTATGGAGAGCCAGAAAAAACATTGACATTAGAAAGCTGTTTTACCAAAATTGATCCTGCAAATAAAAATCAGAGAAGATAGGAAACACCTGAAGAACATCTTTCTGGCATCGTTATGAAGGGGACTCTCTCCAAACAATCACCTCATCCCACCCACCTCCTCTTCTCCACACCACAAGTCACCATGAGCAAAGCTAAGGTCCTCTGTCTTCCTAGTGTACTGAGCTGTACTTTGTTTGATATTTTATGATAAAAATATACATATGGTTCAGAATGAATTAACCTTATTTAAATTTTCCTTGTGGGAAAATTTCTTTGGGTTAGTGACCAATTTGGTCTGTCACCAAACTCTTCGAGTGAATTGAGGTACCACTGTATTGTGTAGCACATGCATTGCCGGTATGGCTTAGTCTTTGGAGGTGGATGCTCTGCACTGTCTAAAGAATTTATTTCAGGGGCACCTGCAAGCCTATAGTTATTGATTCTCTTGTCTTTTTCAGCTGTGGTCCACCTGTCAAAGGTAGGAACAAGCTTCCTCATTTTTCCTGTAGCACTTAGGGTCCCTCCTTCCAAAAATTTCTCTAATCTATTTCCTACTTCTCCACTACTGAGTGCATACACAAATCTACAGAATACATGTACTTGAGGAGGTATTTTTGCACTGAGTTTTCAAAAGCTACACTGTTCACAATAGCTAAAATATCCAGCAATTTTGAAGGAATACATAAAGTATTTTATATATAATACCAAGAATTGTTATACTTCTGAGAAGAAATATTGAAACAAACTTCTACAAGTAAAGTTCAATTAAATTTAAGCATCCTATACAGTTTGGTATTTTCCTTAGGTAACATTTCTGTAGATAAAAACTAAAAACCAGCAGATGTAATGAAATATAAAACAATACAACATGTGTGACTTAATATGTGCTACCTAGTACTATTTGAATGCAAGTGTTTAATTTACTACTAAGAAACAATGAAAAACTACAGCAATTAGTATTTATACTTAAAGTATTCCTAGATATGTGTGGCAAATATTACTCTTATGAAGTGTCCTGTATTTAGAAGTTAAAGAGTGACTGCTGGACCCTCAGAGGACATGATTTTTTCAGTATCTTTGATCATGTCTCCCAATTAATTTCCACCTCAGGTGTACAATAGTAAATAAACATTAGCCTTGGACCAGTGCCAAAACTACTGAGGAAGTCTGAAACTCAAATCACATAGGAATTATAGAAGGAATAAAGTAGCACTTGTCATGGACTACAAAGCTATTCTGGGGTGAAATTGACCATGAAGGACAGATTCTGAAGGGCTTTTGCTTGCCCATCTTTACTGACACTATCGGTTGAGGGACATAAAAGGAAAGTGTGTACGACCCTGCATGGTTACTGAGATTATCATTTCTCATTTTGTTCTGATGACCAGGTCTAAAAATTGTGAGGAAAAATGCTCTGCAAATTTTGGTGGCTTTGAAGGGTAAATGACCTAAATGTTTTTACTCTGATGTCCTCAGGAAGAAGGAATTCTAATGTCCTATGTATCAGCTGAGAGATCTGGTGACTTACACTGTGAGTAATTTGTTGCAAGACCCAAGAGGACTAGAGGAGGATCTGATGCTCCTAGGTGTGTCTGTGTCTCTAGGCCTCCCATGCTTATTTTAAAAGATAAACTAGAGGGATAAAAAATTGAAAATATTTTTGAACATTGATAAATCCGAAATTGAGTAACCTGTAGCCATTACTGGATGTAATTTTAATTGTAATCAAAGAAACAAGGAGCTTTTTAGCTGCTAAATGAGAGGGTGAGCACCCCGCTCTTGGTGAATTAGTTAGGAAAGCTGTTACACTGTGAATCAAACATTTCCAGCTAACACCAAGCAGGACAGTTAGCATCCCAGTGAGACCCTCATTCTTGCATTTCCTGAGACATTTTGCCTACAGCTTAATCATCTACAGCTTCATTTGACAAAACCACACCACTGATTGCTATTTCTCAAAATATTTATCAGTGACTTCTTGATACAGATTTCATTTTGTTCTTATTTGAACCTACGGTTTCTATGAAATATGTTAGCTAATTTACTAAGCTAAGTTCCATCCCCAAGCCTGAACTTTCTAACTAGATAATCTAAGGCAAAAAAGACACCAGAATATGTCTTGCTCCTGATAAAGCAATACCCATCATTTTACTACATTTCTATTCACTCTAATTTTTTTTCATAGAAAGCATAGCTCCATTTTCTCTGGTAAAAATCATAAGATGGAGAGCTGATGATTACTTAATAGCATTCTGGTGAATGCCAATTTAAACAGAACCAAGTCAAGTAAGTAAATACGACTAGAAAACCTGAAGCAAATGCTTAGTGTGTATGAGAAACTAGTGAAACCTATTCCTATGGAGAAGTGGCAGGACTGAGACATTAACCAGCATGAGGAACTTCACAGAGTTCTTGCTGACGGGATTCTCTGGTGACCCAGTGCTCCAGAAGGTCTGCGCCATGCTCTTCTCCCTGATTTACCTGGCAGCCCTGACAGGGAACCTCCTCGTCATCATGCTCACCACCATCAACCAGCATCTCCAATCTCCCATGTACTTCTTCCTGAGGAACTTGTCTGTCATCGATATCTGCTACATCTCTGTCACTGTCCCGAACTCCATCGTGAACTCTGTGAGGAATATCTACTCTATCTCCTTCCTGGGCTGTGCCTTGCAGGTTTTCTTTGTAATTGTCTTTGCTGGCACCGAGTGTGCGCTCCTTCTAGTGATGTCCTATGACCGCTACGCTGCCATCTGCCGCCCACTG
>RJWM01019067.1:0-39847 GCA_004363535.1 Dasyprocta punctata | reverse complement strand
TAACAAGCTATTAATTATTTGAAAATTTTAGGGAAATGGAAAAAGATGAAATGATGAAAAATAGCAAAATAAATATAAAACTTATTCTGAACATAGTAAAAATTAAGTTCCAATTTGGTTATACACGAATACTAGTAGTGATAAAAGAGAGATGATGGCTTACTCCCTTCTAGTAATTTTCTAATTTACAAAAAGCATGGTTAATGCCATTTGTCAGTATTTTCCATTTCATAATATATTCTTTTTTTTTCTTTTTTTTGCGCTGGGGATTGAACTGATAGCCTCGCACCTGCCAGACAGGCGCTTAAGCCACTGAACTAAACTCCCAGCCCTAGTTTTGGAGGCAGGGTCGCAGTATGTAGCTCAGGCCGGCCTTACGCTCACGTTGTAGCCCAAGCCGGCCTTGAACTCACAATGTTCCACCTACCTCAGCCTCCTGCGTGCTGGAATTAAAGGCGTGCACCACCACACCCGGCTTCATAATATATTCTTCAAAAATTAATTTAAAGTTCAATCAAAAAATATTTATTCAGTGTCTATTACTTGCTAGCACAAGCTTGGTGCTATTTCTACCACACTGAGGTACAGACCATAGTCTCTACCATCAAACAGTTTGTGATTAACAGATTTTAGTTAAGTAAACAGATAAATGCATATTGATGCACAGGTAATGGAGAGACCAAGAAGTGCTATGAAAGTAAATGCCAGTGTTACCTGATTTATATCAGTTAACCAGCAAAGGCTTCATCAAGGGTCTAGTTAAGCTCAGTCTACAAGGTAAGAAAGTGCCAAGTGAATAATGAGGACATGTATTTGAAGTCCGGATTACAGCAAGACTAAAAATATCACAGTGTGTTAGAACCTTACACAGGGCAAAATGTAAATATGGCTAAAAACAGAAGTTGGGTCAGACAGAAGAGATAGCTAGTTGATAGCCATTTGAAAGGTTGAATTCTTTTTCTTTCATAGAGCAACTGGAATCTCATAAAGGATTTTAATCAAAATGGAGCACTTTTAAAATTTTGTTTAAGATAAAATTAGTCCTTGTTAGTTCCCCACTTTGTGGAGAATGAATTAGATGTGACTAATGTTGCCACCCTAATAACATGGGTGGCAAAGACTATGATGGCTTCTAGTAAGAGGATAGTTAGCAGGAAAGAGTCAGCAGGCAAGACGGAGAGAAAGCAGAGAGGTGGGGGAGAGAGACAGAGAAAGACAGAGAGAGAGAGAAAGAGAGAGAGAGAGAGAGGATATTTTCAAAAGAATTGACACATATAATATGATTATTGAGGCTGAGAAATCCAAAATCTGAAGTGTGAACCAGCAAAGCCAAGAGACCTGCTGTTTATTTGAAAATTTAAACCAGTCTGACAAGCTGGTCATCTTTTATTAAAGTTTTCAGTTGTTTGGATGGGACCCACCCAAATTATGGAGGGCAATCTGTTTACTCAAAGATCATCACTTTAAATGTTAATATCATCTGAACATGTTCTCTAAATGGAGACAAAAAGATAACCATCATGAGTCCTTTGTCCAAATACAAGGAATAAAATGCCAAAATTTGGGTAAATGCCAAATCTAATTCCTAAAGTATGAGTAAATATTTGTTGGAAACAAGAAATATGTGTAGATCATGGAACAAGAAACCACCTAAGTGGAGAGCCAGAAATTTCTAGACAGCTCCTGAGTGTGTGATAGAAGCTTCTGGTTAATGGCAGTAGGCCTTTCCTCTTCCACACTTTTCTACTCGAATAGTGCATCATGTAATGACTGTGCAGTTAAGATTCTTTTCTGGAATTAGTCAAACTCGTTTTGCAGTCGTCAGAGTTGGAGAACTATAAGCAAAACTGACTTATGTGGTAAATAAGGGACTTTTACAACCTTGGAATCTTTTATTACCTTGGAAATAATCTCTGAAAATTTACTGAACCAGAATTTCACTTCTCAAAATTGATCTCACTAATATATAAAATACTACGCACAATTTTAACAACTTATGTGAAGTTGCAATTTAAGAGGAAGCCTAAGTAATCATTTTAGTACATTTCCCCTCATTTCCTTCGATACAACTTCCTTTGAAATCAAACACTTGTAGAAACATTGATTATTTGAATGACATGAGAATGAGGCACTTTTTCTGACTATTTCTTTTCATACTTCTATTTCTCTCATTTTCACACAAAACACTTTAATCTTTCCTCAGGGGAGTAATCTGTTATGTAGTGAATCAGACAGGCTTTGAAACTTCAAAGCATTTGTACATGTTTTCAGTGATTTCATGAAAACTCTAACAAGTTTCCTTAATGCAGAATGTACTTTTAAAGAAACATCAACCACAAAAAGTATAATGAGTTAATGAAACAAGAAAGGGAAAATTCTGAATCCCAAGACACTCACATAGACTTATACCTTCTTGCCATGAGGAAAAAGAACTTACATTTTAGAGCATGGAATTGAGCTATCATGTACAAAATCCTGTCTCTTCACCCTAGAAAATTTTGTCCTGCGGATTTATGTGCAAGCATCTGCAACCTGCAGTATGTTATTTATGGTCAAGAGTTCTGATCACATACTCAAAAGTGTTGGCTATGAACAGTTTCTCCTTCTTTCAGTCTTTTTCTCTTTATGTAAACCCCCGCGATAAACACAATTAGGTCAGGCTCAGAGGGAGTAAGACCTGTAGAAGGGATGTGAAAGGCTTCTCTCACATATCCACATAAACACACAACATGTGGGACACCACTAGCAGTGCGGAACTACACTAGTAAATAGGAGGTAAAAGGCCTTCAACCATGATGTGACTCCTTCCTGAGCAGTCTTCTCATTCCTCATGTGATTACTTCCTTTTTACCTTTACAGTCTCAACAAAAGACCTTTAAGAAAAGATTTTCCCAAGCTTTCATTTGTTAATAAATTTCATATGTCAACTTGCCTAGACCAAGTGGTGGTGATCAGAGTGTGGTTAGATATTATTTTGGGTATGGCTATGAAGGTATTTCTATGTAACAATAACATTTGGAACAATAGACTGGGCAAATTAGATTGCCCTTCCCAAGGTGAATGGTCCTTACTCATCCAGTCTGGTGAAGGTCAGCATAGAACAAAAGTTCAAGCAAGGGAGAATTCATTCTATGTGACTATTTTTGAGATGGACTATTGTTCCTTCCTATATATACTCAGAGAGAAATAACCTTTCATGTATCCTGGGTACCTACAGCTAGCAGAGAGCAGATTTTGAGATTTCGGGACTTCTCAGCCTACACAATTACATAAGCCCATTTTTTTATCCTCTTTCTTTGTCTCTGTTGCTATTCATATGGCCTTCTGTTGGTTATGCTACCCTGGAGAACCTTAAGTAAAGAAACTTTTTGATTTTTATCCATAATACTTTTAGAAAATTATAATTATATATTTTTCTATTTATAATTTGCCTGCATCTCCCTCACTTATGTGAAATGCACCCTGTGAAGGCAAACAGCTTATCTTTTTAGCAATATATCTAGCATCTAGTATACTGCTTGAAACATAAAAAGATACCAAAAAATTTATGCCAATTAAATAAACTAAGGAATTAATTAAAATGTAGTTTTCATAGTATTCAACTAATTACCTAAGCTTGGAAGTTTAGTATCTTTATCTGTAAACAGACAAAATTTCATTTTTCTTACATATTAGACAAGCTGATGGGAGACCCAACTTTGGAAATGCACGAGAAAGTATTTTAAACTTCTGAACTCAACAGAAATATTAGGGACTTAAAAATACAGTTACATCTATAAGCCTATTAAATCTAAACTCTAAACAATGCATTTTTCATGTCTAAGCATAACTTTCCTTTTAATATTTGGTCTCTGCAGTGCTTTTCTCTTGTTGATTTAAAATAATTTCAGTCTCAAACTTTTCTCCTTTAGTTTTCATATCATTTTAAAAATAGGAAGCATCTGTTGTAATTAGAGTTTGCAAGGGAATAGATTTAATAGAGGACACATAATTTATAGAATTATTTTATAATATTCACTCACAAAATCAAATATGAGAAAGTGCAAGAGATCTGTCCATGCACTGGAGACCCAAAAAATTCAGCCAACAGCCTGAATCCTACTACAATGTCTGGTGGACTCCAGCCAAAAGCGTAGAACCTGCTGCAATGTCTTGTGCAAGTCCATATTGAGGATCTGCACCAAGAAGGCCCAAAGACCCGTGGTGGAAGTTGCGCCGGTAGGATAAGGGTTCTGTACCAGAAACCTGAGGGATCTGCACTGTAGCCAGGAAGTGATGCTAAAGGTAAAGACCAGTGCTGCACCAAGAGGAATAGCAGCCATCCCTGGAAGTGGTGAGAAGTCAATTCTTACTCCAGAGAACAGCTCAAAAACTGCAGCAAGCTTCTCCAGGAAAATCAACAGAATGCACTCTTCACCTCTCATTCTCCCTTTTTGTCATTCCAGCAAAAACCCTCATATGGGTCTTACATGCCCAGAACCATGCTGACTCAGTTCAGCGGGGTGTGTTTTCCCACTTAAATTGACCAATAATTAATCCACCACCACATCCAAGAATTTAGTTACTTTCTTAGAGAAAACTGTTGCTCACAGAAGTTGCAAATTGTTCAGTATTCCCTGTCTTTAAAAAAATGACAAGCACAGTACCATTCTGCATGCCATGACTTCAAGTCCTTTTGGTAGGTCCCAGGTGAATGACATAGCAAATGAAATGATTAGTCATAGCTCTTTAAGGTAAAACCGAATTTTGATAATTTAATTGAAATGATCTATTATGCCTATTTAATAATAAAAATTCAAAAACATATTTTATATCATTAATTACATATGCTAGAATTTTAAATCAAAGTAATTTACCTTTTCTATTATACTCTAGTGAACTTTCATGAATTGGCTCTCCACCAGTTTGTACAAACTCCTGCAGTACAATTTAAGAAATGGTGTTTCAATTACAGAAATTAAGGCATTTCAGTAAACTATCTTCCTGAATTTGAGTTATGTAGTTCTCTTTTTAGCTATGTTCTATTTGTCATTCATCTTACTTTGTGTTGTCAATGATTACCTCTCATAAAAGAACAAAGGTAAAGAAACAGACAGTTTTTGTTTTGTCTTTAAAGCAACTAATTTGTGCCTACAACTAAGCTTATCTTTCTGGATTAATATTCAATAAAATTTGAAGCTTAACTGTAGTCATATAGGTATGTGTTATAGTGTGGTTGGATGACCCCCACTTAAGTCTCATATAATCATGGACAGGGCTGATTCTGGTATTTGTAATTGGCTTGTTATCAAGCACTGGGATTGGTGATATGAGTGTGGCACCCATCCAGAGGTGGAGCCGATATGCAGTGTAAGGGCAGGAAGAAGGCAGGTCTTCCGTTTCTTGCCAGTTTGCACTTTACTGTTTACAGTGGCCACCATGGCGCCTGCCCTGGCAGGTGCGAGGTTGTGAGTTTGATCCCCGGTGCCGAAAAAAAAAAAAAAAATACAGTGGCCACCATGAACAGCTTGCCTTCAGCAACGCCACTCTGCCTTGCAGCTGGCTGAGTATCGACTGAAATCTCCAAGAACTGTAAAAAAACTTTCCTTCTTTCATTTTGGGTGTCACATACTTTGTCTCAACAATGAGAGAAAAGTAACTAAGACAGAATTTGGTACCAGAGGAGTGGAGTCATTGCTGTGACTAAACCTGACCATGTGGTTCAAGAGCCTTTGGAAATGGCTTATGGGAAGAGTTTGGAAAATTTTACAGTTGTTGCCTGAAACAGTGGCACTGGAACAGCTTAGGCTGTACTGTACAGGAGATTCTGGTCAGAGCTCAGAAGACCAGAAGGCTAATAGCCTGCCAGCAAGGACTAGGCTTGAGAGATTTCTGCTGGGAGGAAGGACTGCATTGGTTGTTGGACTCCACATGTGTGTTATGTGTTGGCAGAAAGTTTGTCTGCATTTTACTCGTGCCCAGAGACTTCACCTGAGGCTGAGATTCAGGGTGATGGGCTGATTAATATGGCAAAGGAAATTTCAAGGCAGCTGAATGTTGAGTTGAATGGCATGGGTATTGTTGGGGATTTTAGCCAGATTTATGTTGTGAGTCAAAAGCAAAGAGCCCAGTAGGATGATTTAAAATGCCATGAGTTTGGCCAGGGAGCTGTGGACTGTAAAGATAGAACTGAGACCTCAACTGCTGAGAAGGAACAGAGAAATGAAAAAGATGGCCTGGGGCCATCCCTGGAAGCAGTGGGCCTCCACTATTTGCAGCCTCAAACTGGCAAAAGTGAAAGAGTTTGCTTGGAGGAGAAGGACACAGAGCACCATGTTCTAGAGTAGCGACAGAGGCCACAGGAGGTTTCAAAATGTCAGTGGTTGCACCGGATTCCAGAATGACAGGGGCATAGAAAATTTGTTCCTCACAATCAGGTTCAGCAAGCTCAACCCCTGCAGCCTAGAGAGAGAAAAGCCTGGCTACTGCTTCAGCTGGCAGTGGACCTTGGTGGCAACCACATGGCACTGGTTGTAAGTGCAAGAAAAATGTGTTAGCTATAAGGTTAAGGCAGATTCCACCCCAACTTCAGAGGGCAATATGTAAAGATGTAAGGGTGAAGCCAAGGGTGCAATGGAAAACCCAAAAGTTTAAAAAAGCCAGGTAAGAGGGTCATTCAAAGAAAGCTGCAAGAAATAAGCAGAATGGGCCTAAGAGAAAAACCATAGAAACTAAAACCCCTGGAAGTGCCATGGAGGTGGAATCACTCAAGCCCTTTGGAGCTCACAATTTGCCAGATTGTTTCAGATGCTGTACCTGCAACTATAGGGCTTCATGTTTTCCCTGCTGTATTTTGGACTTGCTTTGGTTCCAATGCTTTGTATTCCTCTGTTTGTAACTTTTGGAATGATAATATTTATCTTGTGCCTTTACATGTTGGAAGTGTTTAACCTCATTTTTATTTGTACAGGGCGTTCAAGTTAAGAGTTTGCCTTAGATCTCAAAAGAAATTTGGCACTTGGACTTTTCAGCAATGCTGAAACTGTTAGGACTATGGCAACTCTTGGAGATGGACTAAATTTCTTTTATATGAAGGATGTACATGAGTCTTTGTGGGGGCAGCAGTGGATTGTTATAGTGTGTTTGGATGGCCCCCACTTAAGCCTCAAGTTATCTGGATGGGGCTGAGTCTGGCATTTGTGATTGGTTTGTTGCCTAGCACTGGGATTGGCGATGTAAGTGCTGCACCCACCCAGGGTGGAGCCGACATACAGTGTAAGGGTGGGAAGAAGGCGCGTCTTCCCTTTCTTGCTGATTTACCTTGCTGTGGCAGCAGCCATGAATGGCAGCCCCATCGTGCCACACTGCCTTGGAACCAACTGAGTATGGACTGAAACTCCCTAGAACTGTAAGAAATAAACTTTTCCTTTCCTAATTTTGGGCATCAGGTATTTTGTCTCAGCAATGAGATAAAAGTAATCAAGACAGTATGAAATGTTATTTTAAATGAATTGATTTTTAACCATATATATATACACACACACACACACACACATATATATATATATATATATATATATATATATATATATATATATATGAGTGGAGAGGACCAACAGAGTGAAGGGATGTGGATATGATGGGATATGTGTATTTGTGTGCATCTATAGCTATAATTTCTCAAAGCATAAAATCAAAGTATTTTTATATAGAATTCTACTGCTTCTGCTTGGTTTTCTAAATCATCTAGGTGTCCTTGATAACTTTTTCATAGAGTTATCATAGATGTAAATATTTGGGTAGTCATCTTGACAATTTCAATGAGTATTTTTGGAAACAAATCTGACACAGTTATTCCTCATTCACTGTCCCCAACAGAATTTGAAATTATGCTGTAAGTAATTCACTGTCTTTATTAAAGTAAATAAGATGCCAGGGGTTTAACTCAGAGACACAAGCACCTGCCTGGCAAGTGTGAGGTTGTGAGTTCCATCCCTAGTACCAAAAAATAAAATTAAATTAAATTTAAATAAACAAATAAATAAATAAAGTAAATATGAGGTAAACCAAATAATTGCATCCCAAAGATGTCCAGTTGCTCAGAACCTGTGGAAATTTTACCTTTCCTGGCAAAAGGGACTTTTCAGATGTAATTAACTTAAGAATCTTGAAATGGAAGTTTATTTGAATTATTTGGCTAGGTCCAATTAAATTACAAGGGTGTCATAGCATAGCCGAGACACAAAAATATGTGAAGAGGAAAGCAGAAGTCAGAGATTCGAAGATACTATCCTGTTGGTTTTGTACAAGGAATGTGAGATTATGAACCAGGGAATGCCAGCAGCTCTCTTCTGCAGCCTCAGCAGTGCAACTTTGGTAGCCTATGGAATTTTGGGTCGTTGAAACTCATTTCAGAGTCTGACCTCCAGAGCAATAGGATGATAAATTTGTGTTAAGACAGTAAATTTATAGTGATATGATGCAGCAGTCATTATCATTCATTGTGATCTGTTGACTTGACTTGAATAAGAATCACTAGCAGATTAGTAAGGTTCTGGATGTATGTGTAGAAGATTGACATGTACCCCAGCAAAATGAAAACCTACTGAGTGTAAGTGGCACCAACCAATAGACTTGTAGCCTGGATAGAATAAAAAGGGAAAACAGTAGGAACATTTTTTGGTGGAGCTCAAATCTTTGCCACTGTCTTTGGATGTTGGTCTCCAGTTTCTTCAGCCTTTCAACACAGACTCACACTGTTGACCCTATAATGACCTTCAGGTCTTCATCCTGGAGGAGTCCAGATGGCTGGAGCCTCTGTCTCTTTAGCATGCATATGGCTATTTTTGATTCTTCTGTCTGATTCCACAGATAACCATTGGAACTCTTCCACTTCTAACCCTGTAAGCCTTCCTAGTTAAAACACAGTATACAAAATTAAACAAAACAGAAATATATAGATATATTCTGACGTTAGCTAATATAGCCATCTTTTCTGTTCAAGTTGCTATAATAAAATACTGTAAAGTCTAGAGTTCATACATATTGGAGATTTTTTTTTTCAAAGTTTGGAGACTAAGCATTCCAAGATAAAGTTGCTGACAAATTCAAGGAGGGCCTATGTTCTGGTTTATAAATGTTGCCTTCAAGCTGTTTCATGTGGTTCAAGGGCAAGAAGTAGCTTTTATAAAGCCACTAATAAAAAGTTTTCCACTCTACTGAACTAATCATCTCAGAAAGGACCCCACTTCTTAATATGATTACATCGGGGATTGATTTGTCAGTAAATTGTAAATATTATATTATAAATAGGTATTATAATAGAGTCATATTATAACTATATTGACGTATTATGTATATTATATTTATAGTTATACTAATAATTGATATATTATACAATTTATATTATATTTATAGCTATACTGTAAATATTACTATAAATAAATACTGAGTTCCAATAATTTTGTGACTACAAGCATTCTAACTGTAGTAAGCAGCAATAGGTGTCTACTACAGTCTTCTAGAATTTTATGATATCTAAATTATGAACTATAAAAACTTCTTTTATTTCATTCAATTGCTTGCCATCAAACTAACTAGTGTATAATCTCATGCTGTGAAAACATTTATCAACTATTCAAGCAAAAATTGAGTAAAAACTGATCAAAAATCTAAACTCCAGGCACTTTTAGATTCTGGAAATAAATATAAGGGTAAACAATATTAAACCTTAACTACAGTTTCCTATTCTAGAGAAAGGACTGGAAAATTTAATTGATTATTGGTCTCTGAGCACAATAGAGTTGGAGAAACTATGAGATTAGGCTCATACTTTCCCCATGATAAAATTCGTGAACATATTTAAGAAAGTTTACCTTTAGAAATATCTGTAATTCAAATACCAGTGTTCAAGAGTTCTACTAAATCAAACCTCATTCTTCATCCCAGGAAGAAATGAATCTACTTCAGTTCTTCTCACACAAATAAAATTATTTCTAAGGTTGACCATGATTTGTAATTTTCCTCTTTGTGTGCATTGGTAAAAATTTCCTTTTAGTATTAAATCATCTTGTACCAAACCATTCAGGTTTAGTCAAACCGCTAGTTTGACTCACAAACAAAATAAGTAATTTAGTTCATTTTTACATATCTAAGCAAGTTCATGCCAATGCTGTATAATCAACTTCACAGCTTTAAAATCTTTATTGTTTATGCATTGCTACATAAATGTGTGCTCCTAGGATGTATCTTATCAAGGTATCTTAAAAATTGCTAATATGCTACTTAAAATGGTACCAAATCTAAAAGTAGTACACATGACATTTAAAATAGACACTTTGTTTGTTTTATTAGACCCTCTCAAATTTTCACAAAATTATAGAAATAACTAAAATATTTCAAGACTTTTTGCCAGAACAAATGTAAAATATGTAAAAGAGTTGTTTCACATCTAACAAATGCAAAGTTAGAGATGAACTGATTTTATCTATGTCTCTGTCCTTAAAGGAGGTTTCTGGCATCATGGTATTTAATTTATAGTGATGTATATATGTCTGAAATATAATTATTTCAGTAGATATAGCATTAATTCTCTATAAAATATGAAAGTGGAAAAATTAATTGATTTTAGATAACTGATCTACAGAGTTCTCAAAATCCGTATAGTGAGTGCAATTATTTTTTGTGTGCTTAACAACTTGTACTGTCTCATATTTTGGCAAAACCAAGACATTAGATTTTATGATCAGGACAGTTCTTTGGGTTTTTGATATGATGCTGGCAGTCTCATATCATTTTTACCATCTGGTTTTATAAGATATTAAACATCTTCTACACTTCTGAACCAAACTTGAGTTAGGCATTCTTCAAAGACACCTTTTTAATTTTATTGGTAGAAAAGTATATTCAGACACCATAATCTCATCAGCAAGTGAGATAGCTAACTGATCACAATCAGCACACTCTCACTAGGTATGTTGACACTATCACTGAGTATCACTGAGAGTAGATTGCTCCTTATTTTTGGTTTTTGTTCAAGTGGATATATATTCACATGTTAGCACCACTGTAACAAATTACCACAGTGGTTTAACACAACACAAGTTTTAATCTCCTACAGTTTTGGAGGGCATGAATCTAAACGGGTCAACAGAGATTGCATTCCTATCAGAGATTGTCATAGAGAATCTCTAATGCTTTACTTTGTAACTCCTAAAGGCCACATGCATTCATTGTGTCATGAGCCTAAGTCTATGTTCAAAGCCTGGAGTACAATGTCTTTAATTTCTGTTCCTGTATTTATTTCTCCATCTCCTTCCATCATTGACATTGCATTTTGTATGACTCCATCTTACATGTACCATTTTGACTACATGTGGGCTTACCTGAATAATGTATCAATGTCATGATTACTAAATCGATATCTTCAAAGTTCCTTTTGCCATAAAAATTAACATTCATACTCTGGAACTAGGGATTTGTAATCTTTGATAACTATCATTTAGTATATCCCATTCATATGTAGAATCTTGCATTTTTAATAGTATAATATATCATGAATTCAGTAATATTTATATGTCATTACTTAGAACTCTTTTTATTTAGGTTCTTCACCTTCAAAGTATATTTTTTTTCTCATAACTAAGTCCCCATTCAGCCTCTTAGTGTCTGGCAACTTATTTTTTTTCTAGCTTTCTTAACATGATAAACCTAATTTCATTGTTTTATTTTTAGTTTTACTTATTTATTCTGGAGTACTGGGGTGTGACCCAGGGCCTTGTGCTCACTCTATACCTGACATGTGACCCTAGTCCCCTCCATTATTTTACTTTGTAGAGAACATTTCTACTCTACTCAGTCCTTCAATTTGTACATTCAGTTCCATTCTTGCTGCTGACAGAGGGAATATCTATATATTTGTATTTGTTTTATTTCTTTACAAAGCTAGAAGGATTACCAAGACATTTTTTTCTATAAAATCTCCTTAATTTTGACTTCCCTAGTTACGTATTTTCCTAATATAGTCATGTTAAACTAATTTTTTTAAGGGAATAAAACCAAATGAAATAAAACAAAATAGAGTCACTCAAGACAAAACAATGAGCATGGTACAGGACTTCAAAACAAGATAAAAGAAAATAAAAAATGGCTACAATACCTCTTGTTATCTTCAAAATGACTGTTCATATCATCAAGCATAATAAAATCAAACAAAACAGAACAGAATAAAACCAATCAAAACAAAAGAATGAAAGTAATACAGGATTTCAAAACAAGATAATAGGAAAACAACAGTGGCTACCATAATGCCTTTTGTTATCTTCAAAGTAGCTACCTGTACGATCAAACATAATACAATCAAACAAAACAAAAAAGAATAAAATCAATCAAAACAAAACAATGAAAACAATCCAGGGCTTCAAAACAAGATAATAGGAAATCAATAATGACTACCATAATATATTTTGTTATCTTTGAAACAGCTGTCCATGCCATCAAATATAAAAAAGCAAACAGAACAAAACAGAAAAAAACCAAACAGAACAATGAAAATAATATGGGTTTCAAAATGTGATAATAGATTAACGATAGCCACTGCCTTCCCTTTTTAGTCATTTCCTCCCCTTTCACTTTCACAATATCTACTGTGCATTTCAGATCTAACTCCTTTAGTTTTTTATACTAGAGAGACAATACGAGGTTCACCCATGTGACTCTGAACCATTTCATCCATAAGCAGGATCTCAAGTTGTATTTATTTACCTACAAAAGCCTTGAGGCTATCTTTCTTTATAGCTGAGTAGCTTTCCATTGTATAAAAATGCCATGTTTTTCTTATCTGTTCTGCTGTTGATGGGCAAGCTACCCCTACTTTTTTCTGATTCATTGTCACATAGGGTATTGTTCTTTCTCCTTTGACTTTAAGTTTATGAATTTTCTTACAAGTTAAATGTGTTTCTTCTGTAAAGTATATTGATAGATCTTATCTCCTGACCCATTCTACTTGTGTTTCTTTTTATTGGTGAATTGAGGTCATATAGTGATGCATTCAATTGTCTGCCCCACTTGGTGATTCCTAAGTAATTTCAAACTTTAGTCTTTCTTCTTCTTTCTTCCTTTTTCATCTATTTTTGAAAGTAAAAGAGAAAAGCTTATAAGTTCAGTTTTACATAGATATGATTTTTAGCCACCTACAGATTGCAATTAGTTTTGAAATTAAGTCTACCACTATAGTCCATGGATTATGATTTTAGTTTATATATGTTTAACTTATTTGTACACTATAAATGTGTTTATTTTGTCTTTAGTGATAGTCTATTGACTTTTGTAAAGATAAATATTTATTGTGTTACAAAATATAAAAAGTAATCTAGATCTTTTCTTTGTGGGATTTGCTTACTTCTGAATTCTTTTTTTGTTTTTTCCTAATTTACATTAATAGTGTAATACTTGATTTTTAAAATTTTTAAATTAAGAATTTATGCATGTGCTTTCAATTATTAATAAGTTTTAAATGCTTTGAATCATAAACATAATATTTTATAACCTATCAAAATATAATCAGCAAACTTTTATATCTATGTTTATTGATAACTCATATTGTTTTACAATTGAATTTTATTGTTGCATAGTAAGATCATTTCCAAAATTTGACTGTTATAAATTACAGAATAATACTTGCTTCAGTACGAATTTAAAATAAAGCCAAAATGAGGGAAAAAAGGAATTACCTGAGAAAAATAAAAATGAATTATTAATTATTGAACACACAGTTGTTTTGAGCATTTGGGATGTCTTCATTATAAAAGAGATGAAGCCAAAGAATAGGAAGAAAGCTCAGGTGAGCCATCCAGAGAAAAAATGTACATAAGAATGAGAGGTTATGGCAAGATGCTGGTTCAAATCAGCAAAAACAATAGAATGAACATAGGTGATAAAATGAACATTTGATACAGCAGGCAGCAGCACATTTTAACTGCTTAAAAATTCATCATTTTTTCCAGAACCTAATGGGCACGCCCCAGAGAATAAACTCCCTAAATTCACGAGCAGTGGTTAGCTATTTCTTTTACTCAAATCACCACAAAAGGCAAAAGCCAGTTAAGAAGGTTGAAGCCTAACTTATTTTCTGTAATTCAGAGATACTAGATATAGTGTTAGATTTAATAAAGTATGAATGGATATTTAGATAGAAGACATGATTTCCTTGTAGCCAAAATAAATAAAGAAAGAAAGAAAAGAAAAGAAAAGAAAAACAACGCTTCCTTTTCTTGCTTAAAAATATACTATTGAAAGCTGGGCATGGTGGCGCACGCCTTTAATCTCAGCACTCTGGAGGCTGAGGTAGGAGGAGCACTGTGAGTTTGAGGCCAGCCTGAGCTACATAGTGTGACCCTGCCTCAAAAAACTAGGGCTGGGAGTTTGGCTCAGTAGCTTAAGCACCTGTCTGGCAGGTACGAGGCCGTGAGTTTTGATCCCCAGTACAGAAAAAAAAAAATACACACACACACACACACACTAAGTGGGATTCTTTTTCGGGGGGGGGGGTAACAGTTTTGATTTGGCCCAAAAGCTGCAAGCAAATTTTTATATGTTCTAAAGAGAAATATCTCTCTATACAAGTATTATTTCAGGTCTCCAGGTCAGTTCTCCACCTGACCAGAAGAGAAAAAACTCCCAAGCAGATCTGTTACTCATACCTACAGGTATACAGTGTTAACCTAAAGCTAGCAACATCACCACACAGCTCAACCAGCTAGCAGCTGCCCCAGCAGCTCAGTCTGCAGAGTTGATTCAGCAAAAACCCACATGGACATACTGTGCTTGTCAGCACCACTTGTACCCAACACCTGGCTCTCTATCTACCACCTATCCCCAGTCGCCCTACTCAGTGACCCAAAATTTTGCACCCCCTTCAGTAATGCCCCCCTCCCATATCTAAACTCCCCTATAAAACATGCTGTCACCCTTTTCTGGGGGCCAGTGTTCATTTTGCTCTTGGCACAGCTGAACTCTGTCTGCAATAAACCTTCACATGTTGCTTAGACAACATGTGCCTTGGTTTATCCTAACATAGTACAAACAAAAGAATTCTAAATTTGGGATGCAAACCAATGCAGATTACATCTTCAGACAAGATAACTGGACAAAAATTAGAGAGAGAAGAGATTTTTGAACCCCTCCATACTTCACATCTCAGCCATGAGAGGGTGACTTCAAATGAACTCCCAGGGCAACCTGACATGAACCCTCCAGTTTGTAGAACCTGCAGCCTGATGCTTGCCTCCCACCTTGAAAAAATAAAAGATGTGAGACTGGATGGTGCTGCCTCAAAGGGAAAAGGGCCATGGCAAGCTCAGCACTATCAGAGTCAAAGAGCAGAAGTGCAGAGTTTTTGATAGAGCAGAAAAAAATCATAGGCTTATACTGATTTGGATTCAAAGTGACACTATCAAAGAGAATGACTGCAGAGCACTGTGTCTCCAAAATGGAAAGCTATTGGAGGGTATATTGGGACAGTGACTGAAGGAAAAATCGGAAGTGGTCAGAATGAGTTTGTTTGACCTGTTTCAGGAAACATTGCAGACAGGGAACCTGAAGAACACCACAGGAAGTATGAATGGCAGGCTACAAAGTTTTGGTCAAAAAAACCCTCTTTACCACTTACCTCTCCTCCCTCACTCCAGTTCAATCTTCAAGGAGCTAAAGGCAAGACTGAAACTGACAAAGGAGGTGAGGAAGTGTAGGTAGAAATATTAGGTAATTGCACAGCTCTTCCATCTTCATCATTTCCTTTCTAGGTTTATGAGCCACATTCAGTCTTGATTATTAGATCAATAAAGGCATCAAAATTTTATTAGTACACCAAACTAGGCTTTTGAACTGCCAAATCAAGGAAATGATTGGTTTATCTCTGGAAGCAGGATGGATATTCAGCTGTTTGTTGTCATATAGCAGTAATGGACGCTAAAAATGTAATTTTATATACTATCCCAGGAAATTTCCTGGGATACTCTGGACACCTCCACCATCATTTAATAACTATAGATTTAGTGTCTTGTACAGTGGTTCTCTAGAATTACAATCCACGTTGGCTCCAATTGGTTAGTGCCTGTTATGGTTCATATCTGGATGTGCCCCCAAAGACCCATGTGGTCATGAAGGGCAGGAGTTTTGAAAGTGACTGAATCTAGAATTTGTGATTTGTTCATTGTCTAGTGCTGGAATTAAGTGTGAGTGATTATCAGTCCAATGATTGGATTGGCACCACCTTAATCCCAGCAGTCTGGATAAGATAAAAAAAAAAAAAAAGGCAGAAAGAGACTAGTTACTCCCTTTTGCTTTTGTTGTTTTGCTGTTTTCCACCACCATGATCTGTTGCCACAGCATCCTACCTTGGAGTCAGCTGATTATGGACTGAAAGTTCCACAGTGAGCTAAATAAGCCTTTCTCACTTTACCTTTGGGTGTCAGGTATTTTGTCCCAGCTATGAGAAAAAAGTAAGACAGTGCCCATGTTGAACATGCCATTAACTATTACCAGGTCAGAAAAATGGCCATAAAAGCCATGAGGTAGCCCGAAACAGTCACAGGAAAGATACTTACTTGGCTCACTGTATGAAGAAAAGTCCAATTCATTATTAAGAAAATTTAGTAGGAAAAATCTACATTACTGAACCTATGTTGTATTATCTGGTTCTAATCATTGGACACCATGTATCTAAAAACACTTCTGTAAGGTAAAAATTGTCAGCTTGTTTTCTAGATGAAGAAAATGAGTTGTTTTTTTACCAAGTTAGCAAGACCAGTAAGTGGCACAGCTTGCTTGTCAGGGACTGCTGTGCCTCCAAAGAAATAAGCTTTATTATGTAAACATGTGCTTCATACGTTAAACTAATGAAAGAAATAACAGTTGGACCTATTTGGTCCCATTTTTCCCCTCAAAATTACTTTAGTTGGACATGTTTTAGAAAACAGCATAGAAAAATCTGATGTGAAGGGCAAGAGGTAAAACATTCCTTTCTAAATTTCAGCTTTTAAAGTGAGCTTCTATAGGAGTGCTCATATTTTATCTTTATTGTAACCTATTCTTTTCTGAGAATAACAAAGTTAAGCACATTTTTAACAACTGCATTGTGAGGCTTAACAATCCTCATAATGTGTCATAGCATAAAAATGAAATATGCCCTCATTATTATAGTTATATCTATAAATTCTTGATTCTACTGATAAAATCATTTTAAATACTCATTTTCAAATATTACACATTGCAAAGGTATTAAAAGTGGTTTTTATTTGTATGCTACAATCTGGTGAAAAACAATCAACTAAATTACATTTCTTATTATTTACTCACAAAGGGAATACATTTTAAAAATGAGTAAGTAAACAAACAGTCACTAAGTACAGTAAATGTAATAAAGATTTCACTTGTTTATTTGAGGTATAAACCCCTATCACCTGAAGGTCAAAAAGCATATCTGGAAGGAACAAATACCAAGAATAAGGCTGGACAGTTTAAAAGGTGTGCGCAATATCTAGTATGACATTTTAGATGTTAAACGGAATACGATTCATTTTAGTTTGGATGGCCGTTGTCAATCCAGATCACTGTTTAATCTGCAATTTATATTGAGATGAAGCAGAAAAATGTTTTTCTGCCTCAGATTTTTGGCTTTTACCACGATATTTCACAGATGTCTGACCTTTGAGTTTTAGTGTGATAATGCCTCTTCAGCGGAACAAAAGCCTGAAAGCTGTTTGTGAGAACAGAAGTTGTTTTCCAAGATAGAATGATCCTAAATTGTATACAAAAAAGACATCATGTATTTTTTTAAAAAAATGTCTAGACATAGCAAATGTAGTTATTCCTAGGAGTGTTTCAAGAATCGTACATGTAAGAGTGTGTAAAGACAATTTTTTCCCATTTCATTTCTTGAGAAAAATGTATCTTTCTCCTTGTGTGATGTGTGCATTCTTTATATCAGCTTTCAGTTTTTCTTGAAGTATTTTTTGGAATACATCATTGTTGTCACAAGGGATCTTGGATCTTTTAAAATTTTTGTCGTTGGTGTTTCTGCTTAACATCACTTACCAGCATGTTACATTGTTACCAGCTGTTATTTTTATACTATCATCTACATTGCCTCTTTACTACAGATTACATGCTCAGGTTCATCTTTCCTAGTGTTTTGCTTGTAGATTTCCGTATTGATGACAATGGAAAGATGACCACAGGGATTTTTTATTGGTTTAACATGTTTTTCCCAAGTGGCATTACTGTGGTTTGAATTCGTTTTGTTCCCCAAAGGTGAGTGGGCTGGAAGTGTAGTCCTCAATGTAACAGTATTAAGAACATGAAACCTAAAATAAGGTAATTAAGATGCAGAGCCTAAAATATAGTGATTAAATTCTGTGGGCCTCCACCACAAGAATGCTTAATGCTCATCATGTAAGAGTAGAATAAGCCTCAGTTAACTGCTTTAGTTCTTAAGAAAGTGGTTATGTTAACATAAGTACAATATGATATAATATTCATAAGTACAATGTGATAATATCATATCACATTATACTTGGGATCTTGTGCATGTGACAGGCTTTCTGCTTTCAAACCATGTTACGATTCTGCAAAGGACCCTTCCCAGGATTTAGAGCCCATGCTGTCTGAACAAGAATCTTGAGCTATATAAAGTACATTTTAAGTTAACCAGCTTCAGATATTGTGCAATAGCAGCATGAAATGAGCTAAGACAGGAATTTACTGATATCCTCCTATAGGAGAGAAAAGGTTTTGGTATTTTACAACTTTTATTATTGGTAATGTTCAAACTTTTGTGATATTAGTCTTTAAATTTGACTCAATTATTTTTTTCTATGTAAGTATCATTTTTAAAGATACTAATAGTGAGTAAGAGTTGTAGGTCTTCTCTGTTCCTAACATTGTTCAATTATCATCTTTTATTTACTGATATTCTGCCCCTTTTTGTACTCTGCTATTTTACTGGAAATTTCCTTGAACCTCATTATTGGTTATTCTTTTAATTTCTTTCTTGCCTGTTCATGTACTTACTTTTCCCCTTGTAATTAGAAAAATTTTCCCTGCCCATGGAAACTCCTTCTATTTGTTTTTGTCAGATAATAGCTGTAACTCTCAAAAGCCAATCATCGTCAATGTGTGGGCAGATGACACAGCTTTTTCTTTTCTTTTTCTGCAGCCAAATGAGCTGTTTCTAAATAATTCTGCCTCACAGATCAGATCTGCTAGGTTTCCAAGGCATTTGAAACATTTGCCAATTTTCTCTATCTCTCCTTGACCTTGAATTGGTTGCCTCCTCCGTGCACCTTCCCTTTTCTCCATCCCTCCTTGGCTTCAGCATGTTTCCTCCCGTCTGCCATTATCTTTCTACCCTACTCTTAATACTCTTTGTCACCTCAGAACCCAAATGACATGTCATATCTGTCCTTCTGTTTATTACAGACCCTCTTGATTAATGTTTGCCCAGAATTTACTTAAACATGAAAAATCTTCTTTTGTATTCTTCAATCAAACTTGTCTTCATATTTTAACTTAAGAATTTCTTATTCTTAATGTTGTGTACTAAATTATCATCATTTTTGTCAGACTGACTGATAATATACCACTTCTCATGAGCATTCAACTCTCTTGTTACACTTCATCTCTGTACTTTTATTTGGCCCATATAGTAACTAGATTCTTAAGAGTGGTTTATATTTCAATTATTTCATCTCCGCTACTTCAGTGTTTTATTTTCCTCCTGTTTCATGTGTGTGTGTGTGTGTGTGTGTGTGTGTGTGTGTTGTGCATAACAGATCCTTAGCAAAATTTTTCTCTTCTTTTTATTCTTCTGTAAGAGTTTTCCAATTTTATATCATTCTGGCATTTTACAGCACTAGCCATTGTCCTAAAACCCACACTTTTTATGCATATGGTAATTAATATTATATATATTCCAAACACCAAACACTTCTCTTCTATAATGAACACACTTTGTAAAACTATGTACAGGGTAAAGGATGAAAATGCAGGTAACTTAGATACTGCCCACAGAGAGTTCATGGTACATTGGTACCACAGAAGAATAAACAGGTTATTTGGTATATTTGGATGAGAATTAAGATAGAGGTATGCACAGAATGCTATGGGAACACAGAAACTAAGTAGTCATCTGATTCAGGGGGAAAAAAGACCGATGAATTATCTCAGAACAAAAACAGCGAGTCCTCTTTCCACTGCTCCCTACCCTGTCCTGGCTCTTCCTGGGCCCATGGTGAATGATTGGATAAATAAAATGGTGCCTGTGTAGTTTTCTGGAACCTGCTTAACATGGGCCCAAGATTATCAAATCAGAGACAGAACAGCCACTGAGGATTAAGATAACAATAACAGTCACTACAGGTTTCTATCTACAGGTTTTTCAGTAAGTTCAAACCTCATAGGTGATCAGAACCCACAAAGTGAGATGAAATAGTAACTTGACATGATCAGACATATGTTTTAGAAAAATAACTCTGACCTGTAAGATGAGTTTGGTTGGTAGGGAAAGTGTGGAAGAGGATATATCATAGACCTCAAGGTGGCAAAACTGAGATAACATGGTCATTAGGAAGACTGAACTTTGTAATAGCAAGTATCACTCTTATCCCTAGTGGCACAATGAACTAGCAGGAGGGAAAAGAAACTTCTAGATTTATTGTCCCTATAAATGACATTTTCTGTATGAAAGGGGATTTGTCATGATCATGGGTAATATGTCAGACGGAGATTCTGTTTCCAGATCCCTGAGCCAGATACAATGTTCATGTTTCCTGTTCACAATACACAGATATAATACCAGGAGTTTCTTTATTCAGGGTTAGAAATACATCTCTCTTAAGATATTCCTTCCCACTTCCAATTTAGATAAAAGCTGAGATTTTACCTTCTTTTTTTTTCAGAGGTAATCATTTCTAAACCGTGACCTACTGTTTAAGATGTCTTTACTCTAATGCTTTTTCCATTTCTATCCAATCTTTTCATCTCAATTTCAACAGCACATTTCTATGAGGAGCTATTATTATATGCATATCTATTAATAGACTCCTGCTAGTCAACATCAGCTGCTTATTTAAATTGAAATGCACATATTCCCAATTATCTACTCCAATTTAAGTCTGTGTTTCAGGTAATTATTTTATGCGTAGTTACTGACAGGTATCAATTAAATGTTAATTGGTCCCTAGTTTGCCCATATATTTTACTGCTTAAATTTGGATGGGGCTTAGAATTTATATTTACTTGCAGCTCTAGTACTGTGAACTCTGGACTATAGCTACTGTGTGTAAGTGTAATTCTTCTCTCACCATGGAAGCTGTGTAATACTCATTTATTTCCTCTTTAAAACCACAGCTAAAGAAAGAGATTATTTATCAAAAGAAAATCCAAAAATAGGTATGGTATTATTAATGAATTGATATTTGCGTAATTCATTCAGACTATACGAATTCACTATTAACAGGTCAAGGAATTTCATTTGACCTAACACTCTACTTATAGGTTGAAAAGAAATCAATTTATCACTATGTACATGTTTGGATGAGAGATCAATGTAAATTTTAGAATGAGCCACTTCTCACCCTGTCTTCAAAGAAGCTGAGAAAAAAAAAATTTCATGTTATTAACTGTTAAATAAAAAGATAGTTGTTGACTGGGCGTGATGGTGCATGCCTTTTATTCCAGCACTCGGGAGCCTGAGGTAGGAGGAACGTTGTGTATTCGAGGCCGGTTTGGGCTACAACGCGAGCACAGGGCCATCCTGAGCTACATAGTGCGACCCTGCCTCAAAAAAACTAGCTCAGTGGCTTAAGCGCCTGTCTGGCAGGCACGAGGTTGTAAAGATAGTTGTTTCAGAGGGGGTAGTGATGGAATTTTGTATACCTAAAGATACAAATATTTGCTTTTGCATGCTAGTAGAAATTGTAAGAATGTTCCATTTTCAGGCTTTTCTAAATAAGGGAAGTATGCAACCAGTTTTTTCCTCTTATTTCTGTTTCCAGTGTATTTCTTTTCAGCAACTAAAAACAAATAAACTTACTCTGATGGAAAATGCATCCATCTCCTAACAAACCAAAAGAGAAGGTTGAAAGAAATGATGCTGACACATCCACAAGCAGCTGTGGTGCTATGATGTGTCTACCGTAGAGGGAAAACACAGATCAAGAAGCGAAGGAGAGGAGCTGCTCAGTTATAAATAATGTCAGATGGAGATGCCACTGAGAATGGTTCTCATTCTGCTGGAATCAGTGGGACAGCAGAGTAAATGTACAAAGAGATGCTGACTGCAGAGGTGTCCTATATGCCTATATTTACTTTGCCTGATGCAGTTCCAGCTATGCCTGATGTCCAGTTGCTGGCTACACAACCACTCTGCATTCCTTTAAACTTAAAGAACAGTTTAGACAAAAATCATATTATTACTCTACTTATGTGCAATAATCCAAAAAAGGAAGCTTTCTAACTTTAACTTTACACTGACAACTCCATTTGTTATAGTAAAGTTTGATAAATTGTATCAAAGGTAATTATTTTAAAGAATAATTTGGCTTTAAGAGGTTAAATATGCAATTTTGACTTCTTCACTATTTAAACCAAAGACACTTTGAAAAACAGAAAATGCAAGATGATCATTTTGACCTCCCTACTGTTTTATAAAAAATCAGAAAATGAAGTTATTACGTAAAAAGTGTTCTACCTGTATATATATATATATATATATATATATATATATATATATATATATATTTGAAAGTGGTGGCCAAGCATGGTGGCACATGCCTTTAATCCCAGCACTCGGGAGGCTGAGGCAGGAAGATCATTGTGAGTTTGAGACCAGTCTGGGCTACAATGTGAGCTCAAGGGCAGCCCAAACTGCATAGTGAGATCCTGTCTCAAAAAGAAAAGAAAAAGAATAAAACAAAGAAAGAAAGAGGCAACAGTCATCTCCTCCAAGAGAAGTTGATATCGAGAGAATTCTGTAGAGATTTTGTTAGAATAACTTACATTTTTAAATCTCCCCCTCAAATCTAGTTATATTTTTACACTTTATTATTCTCTTTCCAATTCAGTATATAAGCAACTGATTCTGCTTTTCCAGATCGTCCATAAGAACTTCTGTGCCATGTAAAACTTGCATCAAACGAATTTGTACGCTTTTTTCCTATTAATTTATATGACATTAGTATAACCTCATACCCAACTGCTAACCTAAGAGGATGGAGGTGGAGTTTTTCTGCCTCTATGAGCTCTTTTTAACCTCTACTTCAAACATGCTCTAACTTCAAATACATCTGAACATGGAAGCCAACTTGCATTTCCATCTTTTTGTGAAAATGATTCTTGATATTATCACCAATGCATGAGGAATATCTTGGAAAATAAACTTGGGAAAACAGAATAGATTTCTAATTTTCAAAACATAAAGTGAAAGATAACCAAACTGCATTTTAAAACTCTCTTTCCTTGCCAGCTCAAATTAGAAAAATCAGGGTTTTTTTTAAACAAAGAAAAAAGTAGATGTTTCTTACTAAAACTAACAGTTCCTAAGCTTTGAGTCCTATTTTGTTCCTGAAAATTTATCTTTTTGTGATTATATTTTATTTTACGTATTCTAGACTCCTAACTAGAAGAAATGCTTTCATTTCTCAGTTTGTTCTTTCAGGTTCTGCATTTTGACTTAAATTAAAACTGCTTCAAAAAGAATCAAAAAATTCACTAGTCAAAAATTTCTTTCTTTCCCTGAATGTCTAATTCTAATTTACAGGAGATCAGGAAAGTCATCCTATTCCCACAGTACTAATTTGTTTTTTAAAATGTTAATACCATCTGTTGTTTTTTATGATCCTTTTTCTTGGTTTTCTGAATTTTAACGTTTTTATTCCAGAAAATATCTATCTAGTCTTCAGCTTTGATCATGGGTAACTATTTTATAGGTATTGCTCTTTCTGAAGCTGAAAGCTCACAAGATCTCCCTCTGTCTTAATGTTTAACAAGTGCAGATTTGTTTGTAGCCATCATTCTACTACATATTGATAATTGATCTGGGGCTGGAGAAATGCTTTGTATTTTCTAATTGTATTTATTTATTTCACCTGCTGTCAGGTTTATATGGAAGTATATAGGCAGTCTTAAAAATATGCTAAAAAGAGTTCCATAAATAGATGGCAATCACATTTTTTATGTTTACCTGTTAATTTTTATGGGCTCAGTAAGTGAAGTGGCTATTCTGTTTATACTTTAATATAGAATTTTATAGCTGCACAAACAAATCAATAATAGACCCTTTAAACAGGAAAGCCATGAAAAACTATCTAGAAATTAATATGACTTAAAATGATCTGTGTGTGCATTTCTGATTGTATGTCAATGTGTGACTGCATGTGCACCTGTGTGTGGCGGTGTGCATATAAGAAACAGAAAAGGAATGCAGGGTAAATCAGGAGGAGATATTTGGAAAGAAATAAAGAGAATTATGTACATAAGCTTCTTATTTCACCTTAGGCTTTTGTGAAATATCTTTCCATCATAGTTTCTGGGATTTTGTGCTCTCTTTCAAACAGAAAATATGATTATTTATGGATTGAGGCTACTTTTGAGTATAAGCATTATGTTGTGTGTCTGATGGAAAGAGGAAGGTAATAAAACCTAAGGTTAGAAAAGCTGCATATGTATAAAGTCTAAACAAGAAAAGGTCAGTCATTTCTTTGGGAAAAATACTTTCAGTGCAAGCACATACAAATTCACAAATAGTCACAAAAGCAGCATTAAAGTAGTCAGACCAGGAATTATTATTGTGATGTATTGTTCATCCTAGTTTTTACTTTTTAAAGTGATTGTATCTCAAATCTAAAAAAACAAGTATTCATTGTCAGAATAAGTCATTTGTGAAAATGAGAGAAACTAGTAAACGATATATATTATATACTTGAATAAGACCTTTCTGATAACAGATAAGCTTGCATTCCTAGGTAAATAAATGCACTTTAAAACCATAATATCAAGTGAAAAAATGAGACACGTAAGCTAAAGGTTCACATGGTTTCTCTTATATGAGAAACCGAAAGTATAAATGAAGAGTAAAATAAAAGATGGAAAATAGCAAGTGGTGAGATCTTTTTTCAACTAGAAATGACACCAACAGTTAGCAGAAGAAAGGGGAGATAGGAGGAGTAGAGGCCTAAAAAAAAAAAAAGATGTGTCATATGCATGTACCAACACTCCATGATAAACGTAATCATTATATACAGCAAATGTACTAATTAAAAAAACAGATAAATTCTAAGCAAACAATTGTGTAGAGAAAAATCCTATTTTCTTTTCTTTTCTTTTTTTTTTTCTACCAAGAATCAAACTCACGACCTTGTGCTTACCAGGCAGTGCTGTGGCACTGAACTATAGTCCTGGCGAGAAAAATTCTTAAAAAATCAAAACTGTTATTAAAATGATAAATTTCCCAAATTATCAGCTGTTTTTTCCCTCTTCAGTAAAAGACTCTTCTCTTTTTTATCTAATATATCATCAGGAAAAGTGTATGTGAACTTTTTACTTTTTCCAAATATGCCAATCAGCAAAAGATTTTTTCATATTGTTATTGATGTGGAACAGTCAGAAACCATTACTTGGCTGCCTCCTTTCCACTATTAAGCTCAAATGAAGGCTCCTGAGTTAGGCCTTTCCTCATTATTTCATTATAGTGGGAGCTTTGTATTCATCCCTGTCAGAAAGGATTTACCCAGGTCTCTCCTGGGGCAGTTGCTAAGCAAGACAATCCTACATCTCTTCGGGATCTATTCCCACTCCTTTACTCTTTTATAACTAAGATTAGATTCAAGTCATAGGAGGCCAATAAAAGTGACATAGAAAATGTGACCCATGAGAAAGTGTGCTACACTCATAAAAGCATACTTGAATTTTCTAATTTATACAGACATAAATGTGAGTGGTATGTGCAGAAACCAATTTTTAAAAGTGTGGGAAAATGATAGAAGGGACATAAAGTTGGGTCAGGCTGTGTTTATTGATATAAAGCCACCATATGCAGATATTTTGCATTAAATAACACAGGTTAGATAATCTCAAAGGGCTCCTCCAATTGTTAGTTAGCTGAATCACAAAACAAAAGGTGGCCCACAATAAGCATGTTGTAAATGCCAGACCAGCCTTGGTTTAATGAGGTAGAATAGATTGAAGGTTTAGGGTGATTCTGGCTAGTGTGGATTTGATATTTAAGATACACTCATACTGGGTGGGAAAGAAGAGATATCTTTCAACATGACTGGGAGAAAAGTTTGGAAGAGGAGCCCCAATATTCTTAAAGAATTCTATGATACTTCTCATAGGCTGTACCTTGAAAGAGGAACCACAGTCACCAAATAGAGACTCTTCCATGCAATTGCAATAAGTGGGTACTGCGGATCGGAGGTCAAGTGCTGGCATTCAATCAGCAAAAGCAATGTAGCTTGGGTATTATAATGAACAGCAGAGCAAAAGTGATCAGAATAGTCTGATTCCTGCAGATGTGTGGTGATGGCTAGGTGATTATGATATTCTGAAAAGTGAAGTAGGTAGAAAGCCTGCTAAATTCTTACTTGATATTCATGTTCAGAAAAATTCTACCTCAAGTGAGGAAAATCTAACCTGAATTATAAAATGCAATCAAAATTCCTCTATCAAATCTCCAATTTTACTTGTCTAAAATACCTAGAATTCCTTGGACTGAAAATCATATCAGGTTTCATGGTTGACATGTCTTTGAATCCACACTGGAGCTAGACCTCAGTTTCCTAGATCTCCAGCTTGCTAAATTCAGATTGAGATTTGTCAGCTGCCAGTATTATGTGCCATTCCCTAACTATTGCTTTGAGATCAAATATTTAACAAATTATCTGTCGAGGATATATTCAAACTGTAGCACTTGTTGAAATATTGTTTAAAATATTCATATACTTCAAAAAAATTATCTTTCATCCTTACTTGCACATATATTCCTTGTATGATAAAAGAAGTAAATGTAAACTTTTACAAATTCTCAGACTATCCAGATGGCAAGGGATGCTAAAACTTAGAATTGGCTTTCAAGTAAAGATTGAATGCAAAACACTGTCAGGAAAGAATAGTTCAAAGATAATGCCAAAATATAATTGTCAGAAATCACTGACTAGATTTCAGAAACATCCAATGTTGGACTTTAAAATGAACTTCAGTTAGACAAAAGGGCTTCTAAAATATATGATTGTGATACACAGATAAGCTTGATCAAGCAATGGAAAATAGTCCTACAGTTTTCTCAACAAAAGTCCAAGGTAGTGAAGATCATATTTCTACAAAGATTACTGAATTTGTCTTAATATAACTGAATGAATTAATCTCAATAGGACTCACAGTAAGCCTACAATTTTTTAAAAGTAGTTATCTAGAATATTGATATTTTGGATTGAAAGAGACAGAGACATTTCAAAATAGACTTCCAGGTTTATTTATGCAGGTAGCAATATTAGCAGACTACTCAGCTTTAAATGAATGTTAAATTTTTATGCAGAAGGAGAGATGCCTCAAAGAATGGAACCAAGATTTTGGAAAATGAAATCAAGAAATATACGAAGTTAACACTGGGAAGGAATAAGATCAATTTGTCTTCAAGACAATTCCAACATTTGCCTGGATGATTTTCAGAATTTATTGGACTTTGAGACTTCTGCACACTTTCCATCTCAGTTACTAATTAGGCATCCTTTATGCTCATTACTCCGCTGCTACATCACTATTTAGTGATGGATGTGCTTAAGGCAGATAACAGCTCTTTGATTTTGCAGGGATTCAGATGGAGAGAACCTATACTCTAGAGTTGTATTTACAGAAGTGTAACACAAGGAGCCTGGAACTTACGTAGCTGAGTATTTTCACAATATATAAAGATTGTTTTTGTGCAACCAGTGGCAATAGTAGAGGGAATAGTATGCCATTTATAAGATGAAATGAGTACTGTACTCAAGATTTAGTCTTTCAGAAAACAAAGCTTTGACTTTGGAAATTTAGAAATTGAAGTAACTTTCACTTTGGTAACAACACTCTCTTACTCTTTATTGCATATTTTCCTGATAGTCTCTCTTTGTTAGTAATGGAGGAAGACAGAAGACACTTGATATGATACATAAGATACAAAAACTCTTGGAATGGAAATGCCTGTTCTAAAAAGCTTCCCTAAATTTGTTAGCTTCTTTCTTTTTTACTTTGAAATAACAATTCTTTTTGAGAAAATGCTATCAAAGAAAAGATGAGAACCTTCAGTCGAAATTTATTCTTGCTTTGGGATTTGTATCAAAATTTCCTAAAGATTTGGTATTCCAAGGGATGGAGTCTAGTTACCAAGTCTAACATCCACAGTTAATATTGACATGGTCATTCAAATAAGTTATACATTGGGCTATAAAAACACTGTTAATATTTTTTTCTTTTTCATGCCTTTTAAATAATCACTGGAATGATTGGAGGAGTGTATCATCCTCATATCACTTAATGTAAAAGTTTGAGCAGAACTGTCACTTGTTAGATGTGCCCAAAGCCACTTCTTATCCCAAGTATTTTTACCATTAGAAATTTTAAAATAGATTTGATTGTTCCTATGGAACTGCAACCATTAGAGCTAAAAAGAGATTTTTTTTTTATTTTACCAACAAGTGGGTAGAATCGAAATGCACATGAGGGAATAGGATCTTAAAGAAAATAAATAACATAAGAAAGTCACTGGCTAAAAGCAAAAACTAACAGTAGAAACCAAGTCCCTGTACAGAGGATTGGTGGCTACAAAAATATGCTTTCTCTGAAGCAGCACTCTACACAGAAATATGAAAATTCACATCCGTTATCCTTCAGCTAAAAGGCGTAGATTTGAGCACTATCTGTAATTTTAACCTTGTTATAACAGATGCTATATGAACTCAAGTGGAACTCTGACTGCCTTGAGAGCTGCATTAAACACATTCCACCATCCATCACTGCTGCATTAAGGCATTAAAAAGAGAGGGACAGAAGGAAGAGGTGGGAGAGGCACAAGTTCACCAGTATGAAGGAGAAAGCAATAAATACCTGTGATGACGCTGAGTGAACAGAAAATGAAGGTACGTATAAGAAGACTGGTAAAGCTGCTGTAACCCAGGAGCCAATCTCTAAGCAATAACATTTATAATATTTGACTTGCAGTACAATGTGTGACCTTTATTTCTTTTCCTGCCTCAAAATTGTCAAAACCTTTGACCAATTTTCCTATGAACATGAATTACTGCTACAATATTTAGTTGAAGTAGGCATATTTCCCCAAATAGTAACCCAATGCTGCAGTAAACTTTAAACACTGTGTAAGTATATGGTTAGTTGTATCCAACTGATTTCTAAAGGACCTATAGGAACACTCTCAGAGTACATATTTATAGTTATTTCCAAAGCAAAAAGCAAAACACTGTTAATTCATGCATAAATAGAAAATACACTGTGTTTTCATAGGCACTTTCACTTTGAGGAACAATATCTCTGTGAGAATCTCTGCTTTTAAGAAGAAAAATATGCAGATTTTAACTGGTTCTGTGTTCCAATTGATTCTGTGAAAGAAAATCTTATTTCTGTACTAAAACAAAACCTTAATCAGAAACTTAAAGTTAGAACTTTAAAAAAGGAAAATATCTTCTGTTGTCTCCTAAGTGTTTTTTTCAGTTTTATATTTTTCCTTAAGAAAACTTTATTCAGGGACAACTGGTATAAAAATTGAACATATTTCACATAAACATTTTAGTGGGTTTAGGCATATACACATGCCCTGTGAAACCATCATCACAACAAAGACATCAAAAAATATCCATTCTTTCCAAATCTTGTCATGTCAACTTTTGTGGTAGTAGGTGTTTTTACCTAATTTTTTTTCAAGAATTTAACTTTGACCCAGGTAGTAAGAACATTACAAGAACAAATTGGAAAGTGAATGAATCAAATTTCTACAGAAGGAAAAATCTCAGTGAGATACTGAAGTTATGATCATATTTTTAATGAGCTTGGAAACTGAGGTTTTCATTTGGCTTACCATGGATAGTGCTTCATGAACTCACTCATTTATTCATTCATTCAATTTTGAAGAGATGGTATGTGTTCTTACCTCACCTTATGGATTATAAGGTGGCCAATTCTGACCTCATCATCATCAAGTGTCTTAGAGGATTGACCCTGGCACTCCAAGACCATACTTTCTCTCTTTTTTGTTTATTACCAAGATAGCTATTGAGATCCCTTTCCCCACTCTTTTTATTTCCAAAAACTGGAGTCAAAAACTGGAGTCTTTATTCCTTTAGTAATACATTAAGATATACCACCCAAGGCCTGTTAGATTAAATCGTAAGATTTGTCACGGAGCTAATGTTCCCTCAGAAGAAGACAAATTAAACAGATTGGATTGTTGAAATGATTTCAAAAGACAAACAGTCATAGAATGGAAATAAACTACAGAAAGCAGGGAACTTGAGTAACTAAATCTCCCAGGAAACATTCATAGCAGATGGTAAAGTATCTGGTCTCATTGTTATAAATAAATTTCAAAGATAGTTAGAACGGCCTTACAAAGTTTTACTACAATAACAAACGGCAGCCAACCTCTGCAGTGAACGCAAAATGCTCTACCACCCTTTGTATCTCCTTAAATTAATTGCATTTCTGCTTACACAGAAAATTTCTGTGTGGAAAAGAACTGTGTAGAATACGCAAACACATTAATCTGGAAGTCACAAGAAAAGCATATTTTGGAACACAATGCACTACTTTCCTTGTGAGATTTTTAAATATTTTACAGATTATAATTTCATATATCAAGTTATTGTAATGTTTTTATTCATTCCCAGAGTAAAACAGGACTCAAGTTGTTGCTAGAAACCATGCATTGTCTGATTTTGTGTTTCCACTCTGCCAACATGGTGCTGAAAACTTACATACGAAAGAGATCCCTACTCTTTGATAACTGGAAACAAACCCCCAATTCATTGAGCACGTTACTATGATATTTTACTGAAATCCTCTGAGTTGATGTGTGTGTTACAGTCATCCGCACTTGCTCACCATGTGAACACTTTGAAGGGATTAACTGATATAATCTGTATCGAATATAGTTCCTGATTCATAATACATTATCATATTAACACAATATTTACCAACATGTAATTTTGAGGCAGAAAGTGCAGTTGCATTCCACATTACAATATTTAAGCATCAAAATAACAATTTTAGGAAATAAGTTTAACACTGAAATAAACCAAAAATTAATCCTGTAAATATTCACCATATTAGTGGCCCATAAGATGAACAAATAACATATTTAAGATACACACATATATATTTATTCATATAAATAATATTAGAATCTTTCAGATCCAGGTTTGAATCCTGCTTTTGCCTTTTGACAGTTATGTGTTTTGGGGCATGTTGCTTAATCTCCTGGCGACTCAGTTTGTCATCTCAACCTCCTGTGCTAAATATAAATACTTAGCTCAGAAGTTTGCTGTGGGTTTCATGTGAAAGAATTCATGAGAAACGCCTTGCACACTCCATGACCCTCAGCACACAGTGCAGGTACTCAAGGAAATTTTAGAGCTCTATATATAATTAATATATTAAATTCCAAATTGTCTGTGATATCAGAAAATGCATTTCTTTGTTCTTTGCACCTCTCATTGCAGTGACATGAATACATTACACACCTGTATGGATTTTTAAGTACTTTTCTCTTCCTGTCAAAATCACAACAAATTTCTGCCACTCCAATTAGTGTAC
The DNA here is from genome assembly GCA_004363535.1 of Dasyprocta punctata. Taxonomy (NCBI): domain Eukaryota; kingdom Metazoa; phylum Chordata; class Mammalia; order Rodentia; family Dasyproctidae; genus Dasyprocta; species Dasyprocta punctata. The sequence continues at coordinate 8,014 of RJWM01019067.1, read as the reverse complement.
TACAATATTAGGAAATAACACAGTGTAGAGTTGTTGTCCAACTGAATTATCTAGAGCTAACAGACAGGCACTTCTTTGCCCTTCAGATGTCAGCACTCACATGTTTCTCCCTACTTCTTCAGGAGTCTCTATGGTTCTGTCATCCACACATGACCTACATCACCTATAATCCTAGCCAAATCAACATCATTTACAAAAATCTCCAAATATGACTGTGTGTCACTCCACAGCAATTACTGAAACTGTGACTTAACTAATTCAGTGAGCAAATATGAGATAAACTAGATTATATGGAAGTAACAGGAAATTTGCTTTGTATATTCCTCTAGTTCAATATTTTTAGAAGTGGAGACTTGATTTATGACAAAATAATGAAAAGGAAAGGGATGACTATTCTGGACTATGAAAGAGAACCTAAGAAGGGTGATCTTAAGAATTAGAAAGAGTGATATCACTATACAACAGGAAGGTGAGATAAAAAAGGACTAAGTGAACACCAACTGCCGCCTGCACATGAAGTCTAAAGTAGTGAGTAAGCACGGACACTACAGGCCAAGATGACTTAGATGGTCTTCATTTTTACTCTAGGTTTACTATATAAGAGAACCCATGTAATAGTTGAGCTTGTGTGATTATTTCACTTAATACCATGATCTCAAGGTTACATTCACTTACCTACAAATGACTCAAGTTTATCTTTCTGTGTAGGCATAGATAATTTGCAAGGGAGAAGTAGATCAAGAGATTGAAGGGTGGGAGGAAGAAGGATGGAAAACAAGGGAATGGATAACTCTATGTACCAATTCCACACAAGAAATGTAAACGTTATGTACTGAAAACGTGTTAAAAAATAGTGAAAAAAGATCAAGAGATGGGTGGAGGGGGAGGGAAGGAAGGGAAAAGGGGTACAAAATGGAATTAAGATCTGTTAAGTACTTGTAGCAACTTCCAGAAAGTAATGTACTCATAATATACTAACACATATACTAATAAACTAAAATAAAATTTAAAAAGGTTACTGAGACAGTTTCTTTCTCATCCATAAACAATATGGTTTTGGGTAATATATTTACCTTATTGATAAAGTATTTTTTTCTGCAACTGAAAAACAGGAATAATTATATCTCTTATAGAATAGTGATAAACTAATTAATACACATAAATAACTCTTGACATCTGGTTTAGTACAAGGGTATTGTGTTAGAATATCAGCTATTTTGTTAGCTAACAGCTCACAATTTTGCCTAAATCTTTCTTAGTATCTACAAATAGGTTTTGCAAGATATTCTTCGCCATCAGAAGCAGGTCTAGAAGTCATCAAGTAGAACTTAAATCAAAACAGTGTGCATAACACAGGGACACTTACAAATAACTCACTTGAAAACACTTAGGTAGATGATATGCATTTCCTTTGTACATGTGACTATTTTCTGGGGGTCATTTTACTCTCCTCAAAGGTTCCTAGGCAAACTTTTTTAAATTACAATCACGAGTCACATCCATTTACTGTACTAACATTTCTATAGGTATATTTTTATGAAAAGTGGCATGTGTTTTACTTAAAAACAAAAATGTATGTAATGCCAACATAGAGGAAACATTACTGACTTTGTAAATAGGCAGACTTTGTTTGCATACCACCTTCAACGCTTACTAAATTTATTATGTAGCCAATTTACATCCTTTCTGATCCTGCTTTCCTCTACAATATGGGATAATAATTTCTACTTTGTAGTATTGGTTTGAGTGTGAAATATAAATTACTATCTGATTCATAATGTTAGTACATAGTACTCAAAGCATGATATTTACTTTTATGAATATGATTTTAACTACAAGCCACAGAAAAAAATAATGCAATACAGATTCCTAGAATCCATCAAACCAGGTTGTAAAAATGACTTAAAGAAACATCCACCATCGCAATGACTAACATTTTGAAAAGCTTTATTTTTCCATTGAGAACCATAGCTGAATACAGTGTCTACTTTTCTGTATTCCTCTTGTCAGAAAGGATAATATCTATGATGCATTGACTAACTCTAATGAAAATTTTTATTCTTAAGACACACAATATTTCCCAACATAGTACATATGGTCTTTGTGCTCATGTCAGCACTGGAGATGAATTTCTGAGAGAGAAGTAGAAAAACTGCTCATTCCTGTAGAAATCAAAACACTAAACTAAAAATGAGAATAAAATTTCACATGGCAAAATTTTTAAAAATTCCTCAACTGAAAATCATACTTATCTGAATTACTTTGAATATTTTTTAAAATGTTGTGGTCATTTCATAATGACAGATCCGTATCATTTGCATGACATTCCTTGACAATTGTTTTGTAGCAGTGCTATTCTTGGGACATAAGAAAAAGAAGTCTTTTCTCTTCTGCAACAGTAATTGGAAAACAAACTGAGCATTTCCCACATATACTTCAGAGGGCTTCCCTCAGTGGGCTTACTGATCAGCAAATCGTGTCAAATAAGATATTTTTGTAATTTTTAAAGCAATACTATTCCAAACCGACAGTATTCAAGGATTCCCAGGGACTCAGTTTGAATATAAATTCAACATAGTCTCCTTTATTAAAAAGTCAAGCTGTTTATCCTCAGCAGTTATTAGGCCTATGTTTTGTTTTTAACATATATGAGCATATTATAGTCTTTTCTACTTAAAAATACTATTAAAGTCTCATATTTACATTTTCCATGCACCCCAAGAACAGATTTTCTATCATTAACAATAACCAAAATTGAAATAACGAGCTGAAATTAGCAGCTGAAAAAAAATCTGAAATAAGTTTTCGATAATGAGGGAATAATTTTAAAATTAGTTTTGTTTCAAAATGGAACATCATAGTTTTAGTTATGTTTTTAAATTAAAAGGTTCAAAATGTATAGATGCTAAATATAACTAGCAGCACTTCTTATATACTTGTGGGAACAGAACAAGTCTTTTCTCCATTATCAGGAGGTTTGAAAAATACAGTACAAATTTGTTTTAATCTGAACCACTAAAACCTGATCACTAATGTAGTCAGATGTGACTACATTACTGTAATCACTTTTGTGAATCTCCTAAATTGCACAGATTGTCTGAAAGATCTGGAACGAAGAATTTACTCTCTACAGGGGAACTTCTTTTTATCTGCAGATAGTTCTAAACATTTGAAAGTTGTTTGCTATTTTTTAGTTAAAATATGCCTTGTTGTGATATTTATAATTTTTGGACTTACATTTGAGATTATCCAAAATCAGATTAAACCATACTTCCAGAGACAAACTGAAAAATTTGATTCAATTGATGTGCTCAAAATTATTTTACTTAACCTTTTTCCCAATTTTAGGAAACACACACACACACACACACACACACACACACATATATATATATTTTTAGCCACAATCAGGTATGTTGCATTTGGACATCCTCTGGTTTCTTCCTGTTTGCCTCAGTTACTTTCCTTGACACTGTGACAAAATACCTGACACTCATATTTAAAGCGGGAGCAATTTGTTTTGGCTCAGTTTCAGAAGTTAAAGATCATTTTCTAAAGGCTCAGACACAGAACTGGCATGGTGGAAGGGTCCAGCAGAGGAAAGCAGGTCGTGTCATGGCAACCAGGAAGTAGTGAGAGAAGAGACAAGCCGAGAAGGGCGATATCCACTACAAATTATTTATTCATCTCACAGTGACTGGCTCTTCTGGTCATACAGCACCTCCCTGAAAGGAAATCAACCATAAACATCCATCATCCAAAATTCCAAAAGCCTTACCTATGAGCACGTGACACTCTTGGAGGACAAGGTCTAAATCATAACACTGCTAAATATGCATGAAAAGTACATATCCACTATGCTCTAACTAAAGAATAGCTCTTGGGCAAAGGGGCAACCCCTCCGGGTATGTGGCTGTCTTATGGGTGAGGCAGAGTCAGGGTCAGTGAGGGGAGGACGGTAGGGAGGAGGTCTAGGGTATAAAGTAGGTGAAGAATCAGAAGGTTGGGTGAGGACGGGAGGGGCCTCAGGAATAGGGTGACTCTTGCGTTTGGGGGAGTCCCAAGACGGTGACAACTTGTGAGCGGGGTCAGCGCCGGGGTTCGCAAGATTTGATCCATTTCGGGGGGTCCAAGACCAAATCAATCCATGCCTGAATATAGGTGACCTGGTCAGGGTGTCCGGAAGTTCCGAAAATAACCTGGCAGACCTGTTGAAGCAAAGACAAGTTAAAAGAACCCTCCGGGGGGCCAGTTAATATCTGGGAAGGTGGGCCATTGCAGTTCACAGAAGGTCCGAAATTTGCCTGGATAAATGACCTCTCCATAACTGGAGGCTCGCCGTTTAAAGTCCTGAAAATGACTCAGGATACACTGCAAAGGCGGCGGTGGAGCAGAAGCAGACTGACCCCTGACAGAGACAGTGACAGACAGCATATGACAGACAACCAGACTGACAAAACTTGATACCACCAGCGATTGTCGTGGTCTGGGGTCGAGTCTTGGGAATAATGTCGCGTCCAACTCCTCCAAAGACTCCCGAGGGGCGGCCCCATTGAACAGAAACAGTCTTACTGGTAAGAATCCTGACGGCTCGATCCAAACTCGTGTCCGGGTTCTTGGTTATGCTTTGAAACAAAAATTTCCTTGGGGCTGAGGAACATCTCTCAGTGGGTCCCCTGAGGAATGAATGTCTCAAAGAGACTTGGCTCCTATTATTCCATGTATTTGGGATCCCAGATGGGTCCCCAAATGTTATGGGTTCAAAAGCAGCATAGGAGACCAAGCAGCCAATTAGGAATTTAAAAGAGCCTTTATTAGCCAGCCAGCAGCTGCTGGACTGTGTACTCTGCACAGGCAGATGACAGAACAGCTTCGACCCCTTACAGCAAGCAGAATTTAAAGCAAAAAGCCACGTCCTGATTAGCACAGTAACCCATTACTCTTGGCTAAATCTAGGACAAGGAGTTCAGTCTGTAACTGACTGTGAATAATACAAAGAACTTGGTTTAGCAAATAAATTGTTTAATGTACACATGTTCTTGGGGCAAACTGACCTCATTGTACTTTCTCTTAAGTCACTTTCTACACCCTGGGGTGATCTGGGGATTAGCTTTGTGGAATTTTCCTATGTGAACCATCACAGGTGCTCCTTGTTCAAAAGATAATGCGGTATTTCTTTCAAAATACTAAACTATGACTTTAGCAAGTGTTTAATATATTATTGAGGTGTCTAATGTTACTCTACTTTAAGGAAATTAAATTCATAGATGTTGATTATTTCTTCATTTAACACTAAAATTTTCATAAAGGTATAGAAAAAGTAATTATCTCTAATAATTGACATTAGACTCCATGGACTTTTTTTTGTAATTTTCTAAAATGATCTTTAAAATGTATCCAGATTCAGTGTGTAAATCACATATTTGAGTTCTGTAAGTCAACTTCATCCATTCTGAAAAGAATCAAGATTGTATTTTCAGCTATATGTTAAAACATTTTCGTGTGAGACTAGAGGAAGGTCTGACTTAAAGTATGTCAGATAATAACGAACTTCTCATCTCAATTAAAATGAAGATCATAAATGAGATAATTCTACAAGATCTAGAAACTGCCCCTTACCTAACCTCATAGTAGACATATGACTATATCAAATTTCTGGTTTCATATGCTAGCAAAGTGATCTCTGCTGAAAAGAAAAACAAAATGAAAGAGAAAGGACATGTGTATGTGTGAGACAGAGAAAGAGACACCTGTGATCCTGTGATGGTTAATCTTAGGTGTATTTGCGAGAAAGTTTCTAGAAGCTTCAGGTATCTGAAAGGAAGTTTCTAGAAGGTATTAGAATTTCAATACATAGACTGAGGAAAGATCAGGCTCACCAGTGTGGGTGGGTGTCATCCAAGCCATTGAGGGCACAAATAGAACAATGAAATGTCAACCATGAAGACTTCTCAACATCCCCAGTCTTTTGAATCAATACATCATAATCTCCATCTTCATTCCTGATTCTCTTTTTATTCCTAATATATATATTCTCTGGAGAACCTTGATTAATGCCCTACCAAGGGGTCTTCTCTTCCAAGTGGGTTTTTTTTTTTTCTGATTTAACATGATTACAACCAGGTTCAGCACATTCAAAGCAAAATTGAACAGCATGAATTGTTTAGACTAATGTTTAGCAAACTATTAAATTTAGGCCTAATATGGCCCATTTATGGTAAAACTGTGGTTTTCAAGTACAATTTATTCCAGAAACATGCTAGCAATCTAAATTTGCTTTGTATATCAAAGCAAATTTCCCCATAAAAGTAATGGAAACTCAGATGATTCATTCTACAATCCAAAATGATTACAATTCTGTGATATAACACAGAATAATAAAGGAAAAAGAAACCAATTAACTTGAACTTATCTTTGAAAATCTTTGTGTGTAGTGTGGAAACAAAAGAGAGAAGAGTTATTGTGTAGGGTGACGTTAACAAACAGTAACAGAATAATTTTTTAAAAAATAATCAACACATGAGTTACAATGATCAATAATCCCATGGAAAATTTGTTGACCTGTGACCAGTATGGCTTTTTCTTATTGGTCAGGATAAATTTAGAGTACTGTGTGCTTCTTAAAATTCACTCACATACTGTACTTGGGAGTTTGAGTTTCTCACAACTGTATTTTTTTCTCTTTTATTAATGATTTAAATTTTCTCTTCCTCCTGTCACTGTGTCATGAGCCCTTCTCCTTTACCATGCTCCTCTGCAATGGTGCATTGCTATGGAGCCAACTGATTGTCAACTGAAATCTCTAAAAACACACAAAACGTGACATAGAGGTGATTGGCACAAAGATTCAGCCTCTTCAATGTCTGTTTTCCAGACATCTGGAAAATAACAATTTGGTAAAGAGAGAAAGAGAATTAAAGCACTAGCAATTAGGAATGAAGTGACAAGAAAACTAGAAGCTACAGAAAAATTTTAGAAACAGACCACGGTGTAGAATAAAGAGCATAGCAATCTGGAGGTTCAGGTAGTCCCACAGCTCCTGGCTTTGTCAACCTGGCTCTGCAGATGCAGGGTTGATGCCCCAGGGCTGGGAGACTCAGGGAGAAATAGCTTGAGCTGGAGCCCTTGGCTGTTGCAAACTGCGAAGACAGGACAGGGGTTTGCTCTAACTTCTTTCACATGACCAGCAACAGCCAGAGAGAGAATCCAGCATGGTATTCATCGTATCACCAAACAATGCTTGATCAGGTGCCTTTTCAGGAAGGAGTTGAGTACTTTGGAATTCACAACTCAGGAACAGCTTTACCTCAGGGCTCTCAGTGTGGCACTCCCAAAATGACTGGATGGGAGACAATTTTGGGACTCAGTCATGGATGGCAAGTAAATTGGACAGAACTCCTGAGACCCTTAGGCTTAGGAAAGAAAGGCAAGGGCTGCCTCCCTCCATGGTGGGAAGCCAGATGTGGCTTGAGTTACCATTCTTAATGTCATTGTGTGTATGTGTGTGTGTGTGCATGCGCGTGTGTGTGCATTTGGAAACACCTGGGTCTAAATGTGCTGACATTAAGCATTCCAGCCCTTGTCCTAATCCTAATAAAATGATTCTATTATATATATATATAATAGAATATATATATATATTATATATATATTCTATTATATATACACACACACACACACACACACACACATATATATATATATATATATATATATATATATATATATATATATATATATTCAGTGCTAGATTTCTGTATTATATGCTTGATTGTAAGATATTCTTGAGAATGGCTCGGTAGTACTGGTATTGTGGCCATGGATTTCTGAAGATGATCTTTGTCATGGAAAGTTCTTTTTTCTCCATCAATTTAGAAAAATAGTTTTGCAAGATATATTAGTATGGATTGGAAGTTGTTTCCTTTTAGGGCTTGAAGCACTTCACTTCAAGCTTGCTTGGCTTTTAAGGTTTGTGTTGTGAAGTCTATTGTAATTCTAGTGAACTTCCCTCTGT
>RJWM01019066.1:0-39627 GCA_004363535.1 Dasyprocta punctata | reverse complement strand
TGTAATAAGACCACATTTGGTGCTTTTATCACTTAGAAAATGATGTTCAGCACACTACAAATCACAGTGGTGGTGCTATAGCTCAACAACATTTTGAATTCTATGTATATAGTTATATTTTGTTCTTTTTTTTTTTTTTTTTTTTGCACCAGGGATTGAACTCACAACGTTGCGACTGCCAGGCAGACACTTAAGCCACTGAGCTAAATCCCCAACTATTATTATATTTTGAAATATTCTTCATTACCAGTTGATACTATCATGTCATGACCAGAAAATATGAGAAAAGTGGACTTTGCTTCTATGCTTTTAAAGCACAGTGAAGGGTGGATTACTTTGCTATTCAAACAAATGGCAAAACACTGTGTTTATTGTACAATGATACTATAGTTTCTATGCGCCTCATTTGTTAGCCAAGAAAGCAAGAAAAGCCATTAACTGATGGTGAATTAATTAAATCATGCTTGCTCATGGCAGCCAAAGAAATGTTTCCTGAGAAAATAAGTTTAAAGATTATTAGCATTCCAGTAAGAGAAGTTGGTTGAAGAGTTCAGAACACTTAGAGCAACATCAATAGTCAATTAAAAAAGCAAGGCAGGTGGTTTGGAGTGGATTTTTTGGGCTCTGGATGAGATGACAAATGTTTATGATGTTGCTCAGTTGGTTACTCAAGGAGTTAATGCTTGAACACTTGAATCAGCCTTTATCCACAGTTTGCGCAACACATGCAGGTCAGTATATGTTCAAGGAAGTAGACAAAACACTAATTCAATGTAGTCCAAAGTGGAATCTGCTATGATGTGTTACAACTGAGAGTAGTAAAAACATATGTAAAGCAAAAAAAGGGTTAGAAAAATCTACAAAGCTTGTGAGAATGTAAAAATGTTAAAATTTGCATTTATTTGTTGAGCCATTCTTCCACAGATACAGTGGAGAAAATGCTAATCTATCACGTTACTAAACCAGAAGCTTAACTATTGCAGAATTAACTGTTGTCAGTTTCACGTATTTTTGTTAGAAATAGAAATTAAATATTACATGCTTTCTTACCACATGTTTAACAGTGGTCAGCAAGCTGAGGACGAAGTGTGTTTTTTGACAGAAAAAAACTGCATTAAATCACTACCGTTAGCAATGAATGGCTACAGAAATTAGCCTTTGCTGCAGACTTAATAGTGTTTATTAATGAATTCAACTTAAAAATATAAGGCAAATGGCACTTACATAGGTGAACCTTAACTACAGTAAAATTACTTTGATAGCTAATGTTTGAACTGCAATTAATGTCCAGCTGCTTTACTTAGTTTCTGAACTGTCAAGAGTTAAAAGGCAAAGTGAAATCTCCATTACCACATAAATTTGTAGTGAACACATCCTCAAGCTCAAACAGCTGCAACAATGTTTTTCAGGACTTAATGCAAGTACAAAGGAAATGGTATTTAACTGCAATTGGGGAACTTCTACTAACTTTACATTGAAGACAATTAACTTATAATTAAATGAACTGCTAAAAGGTTGACTGGTCATGCATCCCACACTTACATCTTGGTCAGTGACAGTCTTTGTATCCAATGTTGGTCCTGTAAGTATGTGATAGAACTGAAAAATTTCTATCACCTATTGATAGAATGGTAGCCATTGTGAGGTCATGGCACAGTGTATCTCCCATTTATTTGTGGTGATGCTTGTGTAGACCAACCTACTGTGTTTCCATTCAGATAAAAGTATAGTAAGTGCAATAATGGACAATATGTAATACTTGATCATGATAATAAACTAATATGCTACTGATTTTTGTTTCTAGTGAGCTATAGATTTATCATTACTTTGGTGTGTACACTGTCTTACTCTTCTCATTCCTGTGACAAAATATCCAACGCCCACAAGTTAAAGGAGGAAAGGTTTATTTAGCTCACAGTTTGTAGAAGTTTCATGCCATAATTGGTTGGCTCAAAGGCAGGGTGGTTTGGCAGAGGAGATTTATAGAGGAGAACCAGTTCATGGCCAGCAGAAGACAGCAAAAGCAAGCAAGAAAGGGAGAAAACAAGACTTTTCTGTCCCTTATATTATAACCAGGCTACCAGGATTAAGGTGGTGACAAACCAATCAGTGTACTAATTTAGTAATCACACATCTTTTATCTCTGCACCACACACTCTTGATTTATCCACATCTGAAAAAAATCCCACCTGTGATTGCATTAGGCTTTGGGTACGTCTAGACACAAAACATAACATTCCAGCCCTGTGCCCATAAAGACTCATGTATGTTCCTTTACCAAAAAAAGGCATTTAGTCTGTCTCTAAGAGTTGCCAAAGTCCTAACAGTTTCAGCATTGCTGAAAAATGCAAGTCCCAAGTCTCCTCTTAGATTTAAAGCAAATTTTTAGCTGCAAGTTCCTCTTTCTTTTACAGATGAAAAGGAAGTTAAATACTTCCAACATTCAATGGCACAAGATAGACATTTTCACTCCAAAAGTTACAAACAAAGGGATATAAAGGAATGGTACCAAAGCAAGTCCAAAATCCAGCAGGGCAAACATTAAGTCCTGGAGTTCCATGCACAGCAAACCTGGCAATCTGTGGCAAGATGTGAACTCCAAAGGGCTTGGGTGGCTCTGCCACTGCAGTGCTTCTGGTGATTGTAACTCTCAAGGCTTCTCTCTTTGCTCTGCTCCCTCCTTGCAGCTTTCTGCAGGTGATTCTATTCCTAGCTTCTCCAACCTTCTAGGATCGCCAGTGCATGTTTGGCTTCACCCTCACAGCTTCACACACTGCTCTCTCAGAGGCACACTGCCTGGCCTCTCAGGCCTTCTTCTGAAATCTGGGTGGAAGCCTTCCTGACCTGACAATTCTTGCATTCTGTATGCATCTAGAATCAGCACTATTTGGATGATGCCAAGGTTTGCCACCAGCTGGATTAGTAGCCAGGTTTCCTTCTGTTTTAGCTATAGAGGTCAAGTGCCTACGAACCAAATCCCAATGAACAACTGCTGCCATTCTGGAACATGATACTCTGGGGCTGACTTCTCAAAGAAAATTTTTTCACCTTTTCAACTCTGAGGTTGCAAAGATTGGAATCTTGTTGGTTCTTGTGATGTAAATAGGCCATCTTTTCTGCTGTTTTCTTCTGAAATACTTAGTTTTTTACTTGCTAGTCTTTTAAGTGACCAGTTTCTCCTCTGTTACATATTTGCAGGCTGCAACTCTACTGGATCTGCCTTTCTAGCCAAATTCACACTGTTTTTAACCATTCTGCTGGGCTCTCTTCTCTTTATTCTCAACATAAATCTGGCCCCCAACAATAGCTATGCCACTACTTCAACATTAGACTGCCTTAAAATTTCTTCCACAATATTAATTAATTCAACCATTTAATCTCAGTCTCAGACAAAGTCTATGGACATGTGTAAATTATAAACAAATATTCTGCCAAGTCATAACACACATTGTCTGGAGTCCAGCAGTCAATGCAGTCCTTCTTTCAAGCAGATACCTCCTGACCCTGGTCTTTACCAGCAGAATTTCTCTCAACAATCTGATCTTCTGAGTTCTGACTAGAATCACCCATCAAGTACAGCCTAACTCATTCCAACTGTACTTTTTAAGCTGGTATCTCTGAACCTTTCCAAACTCTTCCCACAAGTTAGTTCCAAAGGCTTCTGAACCACATGGTCAGGTACAGTCACTGCAATGACCCCACTCCTGGTACCAAATTCTGTCTTGGTTACTTTTCTTATTGTTGTGACAAAATACCCAACACCCATAAGTTAAAGAAGGAAAGTTTATTTAGCTCACAGTTTGTAGAGGTTTCAGTCCATAATTGGCTGGCTCCAAGGCAGGGTGGTTTGGCAGAGATGAATTATAGAGGAGATTCTGTTCATAGCAAGCAGAAGACAGAAAAAGCAAGCAAGAAAGGGAGAAAACAAGCCTCTTTCTGTCCTTTATATTGTTACTAGTCTACCAGGATTAGGTCAGTGCCAAACCAATCAGTGTACTAGTTTAGCAATCACACATCTTTGTTCCCAGCATCACATAGTCTCGATTCAGTCATGTCTGAGAAAGCCTCACTTATAACCATATGAGGCTTTGGTGGGGGGCATCTAAACCCAAACCATAACATACTCCTACTCTCAAAAAATAGTTTGCCACAATAGTCATGTTGGCAGCAACCTCAAGCACTCTGTGTTTGCTGCATCTCCTGATTGCATCAGGAGGTTATGTCAGTGGTTGACCATAGCCATCTAGGTTTGTACAAATGCACTCTGTGATGGTTACACAACCAAAAATTTTCCAGCAGTGCATTTCTCAGAATATATCCCCATGATTGAGCCACACATGACTATATAAGAGGAGAATCTAATAGAATTACATAAATATTTTCTAAGGAAGGAATATACTCAAATAAAATGATATGTTCCTAAATCAATGTTAATGTTTGACAAAACCTATCTTTGTAAAAAGATAATTTCAAAAATTAGATAAAATCAATAAAAGTTTATTAAAGATTAGGATTAGCTGGTGATATTATCAAGTAATTTTGGTGATAGAAAACACTTACCTTTGAACCTGAATCAAATGAAATATCATACCTTCTACAATTCCACTCATATCTTGAATAGATATGAATTGGAAAATGTATTGAATTATTAGTATTATATTTTGAATTTCATTAAGAAAAATTTTATGGAAATTTGTTTTATCTTTTGTTACATAAGTACCTCTTTAATATTTTCAGTTTTGTCTCCTGGCCTACAAAGTTTAAAATATTTGCTCGCTAGACCTTCACAGGAAAAGTTTGGTGAGACCAGGTAATGTTTTCATAGGTGGCAAATCGATCTCATTCTCAGGGACACTGTGTTCCTCAAAGATCATTGTAAGTTAACAACTGTCAACCACTTTCTCATAGCCACTTTGTCTCTGCTGTGATTTTCTGTAAATGTGTCTCATCTTGACTTGGTAGTAAACATTGTCATATAGCCTGTGCTCTGCTAGGATTTCCTTTTCCCAGTGAAATCTTAGTAGTAGATCCACCTATAGAGGAAAGCCACAGCTGATGCTTCCTTTACCAGTGAGTTTCTCAGTGCCTTTGTGGAGAAAGCGTCTTTGGGCCAACTTGTGGATGGGGAATGTGGGAGCAGGGTGTTGGCATCACATTTAAATATGTATCAACATTCACACATGATGAAGTCCTTGGACTCCTTACATTTTACCAGCGAAATTTAGTCATCTCAATTTCATTAAACATCAGCTATGGTTAAGTCAACTTAGCAACCAACCATACTGTTGGAGGCAGATCTAGCTGCATGAGATAAAATGTTAAATCCAGATTCTGTAAGTGCGCTAATATTAACAAGTCAGTATAATTGAGCATTCTTATATTCTAGTCTTCTTAGTTTAATGCCTTAAGAGGATATTTCTATGCATATTTCTCAGGCTTCTGGCATTATAAACTAGAACAATCTTACCATTAGTGTTGATGCTATTAAGGTCAGATATTGTTCTTTTACAAAAATGAGCTTGATGAAATCTGTTTGCAATTATGGGGGTAACAACAAAAGAACAGTTGAAATGGGTCTTAAGGAAAATAGGTGTTTCCTTGCCAGGACTCTGGCCTATTACTAAAGCTTATCTAAGAAGAGAAAGACAGCCTCTGGAAATATGAGGGAAAGGCTATTTCTTTGTCTGGGGAGACCAAAAACTCAGAGGTTTAAGAGCCTGAGCCTCATCAAATTCCACCTAGATGTCTCCATTACAAGTCTAAATTTCCTGATCTTTCCCAAATGATACTCTAACTTTACTTGTTGTCTTGGTTGCTTTTCTCTTGTTGCTGAGGCAAAATATCTGACACTGAAAATGAAGGAAGGAAAGGTTTATTTAGCTTACAGTTTCTGGAGATTTCAGTCCATAATCATCTGGTTCCAAGACAGGGTGGCATGACTGAGGGACAGCCATTCATGGAAGCTGCAAGCGACAAGAGTGAAAGGGCAAAAAGCATAAAGCACACCTCCTTTCCTCCCTTATATTTTATACTATCTGCCCCTGGGTGGGTGCAGCACTCACACTGACAATTCTAGCGCTAGACAACAAACCAATCACGAACACTAGACTCAGTTGCCTTCGAAAGGCCCACCCCATATGACTGCATGAAGCTTTGGGAGGGGGCATTTAAACACAAAGCATAACACTTGTGAAACTTGAAAATCTATAAATTAACTTCATTTATAATCCTAAAATCTTCAAAATTAATTTCAGCAAGGAAATAAGAAAAAATAAAAGACTCTTTGAGGACTGATCTGGAAGCTTCCTATTATTCATGATCTGAGCAGAGATGTGAGTGTCTTCTGCAAACATTTGAGTTTTTCAGAACCCTGCTCACCCACTCTCCAGTCCATGGAGTCGTCATTACTGACGTAAGAGTCAAAGGCCCCTGCCACTTGGTTCTCACAATGATCTTGCTTTAGTAAACATTTTAAAATCAAACACAAGTAATAATTTAATCAGTTGTGATACTATTGCATGATACAGGTTACTAGAGTCTACTCACCATTGGCAGGGAGCTTAGTTAGTACTTTCCTCTTGACTAGGAGACCACCAAAGCAATCTTAAATGTCTATCTTTAATGAAATTGAATACACCGGTTTCTAGAATCAGTTCTGCTATAAATTTCTGTATAAGACAGTGTCCAGTTTGGAGATAGAAATAGTTACATTTCTTAAATAGAGGTAATTTGATATAAATAATGATTACCTAGAGAATAAAACAGAATCCTAGAAGTATCAAATTGTGGAAGCAGTCACTTCTTCCAGGGTTGGAGGAACAAAGGGGTAAGGAGAGAGTTATTAAAGTATAGAAGCTTAGAGAAAAGCCCCCCATGAATCTAAACCTTTCACCTATAAGAAGAAGCATCATTTAGCTGTTGCTTTAGTCATTGAGCTTGGCAGAAAGGTCTTATTTATCTTGGTCCAGTACCCCCAAAAGAAAGGGAACCAACTTACTGGTGTTGCTGACAAGAATTTTAAAGAACTACAAAGTAGAATCAGCTTCTTCTACTTACCTGTCACTGTCATGGTGAGGAAGTGAGTTGGACAATGCTGATAACAATGGTAAGCAAACAAGAAGGGACAAGTTTATTCTTAATCTCCTGTCTCTGGTCTTCCTGTATCATCCCCTCTTGGAAAAGAAAAAATTGGAGGGAGCTTTCATAATAGCAATGGAATTTTCAGAGTGTCTTAGATACTTTTGTGTTATTGGAACAAAATACCCAACACTCACAAGTCAAAGGAGGAAATGCTTATTTTAATTCATAGTTTGTGGACATTTCAGCCCATAGTCAGTTTACATGACAGAGGGGCATGGCAGAGGAGAAACAGTCCATGGCAGGGAAGGCAGGAGGCAATGGAACCCACCTCTCATCCCCCGCATTCAGGCTACAAGCCTGTTGGTTAGTACCACCTTCGCCCAGCATGGGCCTTCTCATATCCACACCCAGAACTATGCTAAACCAATGAATGGACTAATTTAGTTATCACACACCCCTAATCCCAGTATCATATGCCCTAATCTAGCATCATACACCGATGGTCCAGCTACCACCTATGAATGTATTATAGACAGCTAACTAATCAGAAATATTATAGGAGGTCAGACAGGGCTGTGGCCTTGAAAGAAGTCAGTGCAGAAGATACATTACTACTGTGGGTAGAAGTGCTTTCGTTAAAGGCCAGATGTCAAGACAAGAGATAGACAAGACACCTATATCCTTCCCCTAGGGATAAACACTAATGATTGATATTCTAAATAGGCATCAATCACCTTGGCAGGGAGGAGTCAGGAAGAGTCTCTGATCCATCCCCTCCAAGAAAAATCCTTGTTCTTTCTATTCATACTTGCTACTGACTTGCTTCCCCCTTGGATCAATATTACCTAAGCAACTACACTTGTAATTATATTAGTTGATCGTAGTTTTGTCCCACCTTATACCCACCTTGTGATTTTGTTCCATAAAACTTCCTTGAGAAGTGGGATCCTCAACAACCCACTGTCTTTCTTAGAAGCTTTCTTTCCCCCAATTAATATTTTCTGCTCTTAACCTTCATTGGTCCTTAGAACTCATTCTTACTTTTGGGGGAACACGAACATGGTGCATCAGACATCTAGTACACTGGGAGTTACAATATTTTCCTTGTTACATTTGGATTACAAGGAAGTCCTAGATCATACTCCCTGTGTCAAGTGCATGAGGTTTTGAGGAGACATTTAGATAACAAGCCATAACATGGAGTCAGCCCCAAATTCACAAGGCCAACTTCTGAAGGAGAGAGAATGGCTTGATCACTGGCTTACTTACAGGGTACACTAGGAGGAAGTCTCAGTCTTTCTCAGGCAGTGTTTCTAAGACACAGAGTCAGGACAGTAATTAAGAATGTAGGAGGTAACATACATTTCCCTAGGAAAGAAAATATTATTGGTTTCCCTGTGAAAGTGTGCCTTTTTAAAGTAGCCTCCATGGTGCAGCTAATTTATACTATCAACATTATTTCTTAGCTCATGCATTTATTTATGACATGTTAGAGCGTTCCTTCTATGTTCATGGTGTTTGCTGCCTGAGGAGTCTGTAGATGGAAAAGAGAGCTCATTTAAAGCTCAGCTGAGTTTTCTACTCTTCACATAGCAAATTTATCTGAATCCAGCCAGGATTCTAGGCAATTTTCTTTTACTATGGCCCATATTTATCACTGGAAATCTGTTATGGAAATTGGAGAGGGAAGAGAGAGAGAGAGAGAGAGAGAGAGAGAGAGAGAGATAAATTTGAAAACATAAACCTACCTCCTCTTTGCTACCTAATCCATTTTCACAATTGCCCTGGGACTTGGAAGAAGGGAAGTAAGTTTGAGTCTCTCTCCTTAGGCACTGATTATATGAGATTAATTTCCCAGCATGGGGTATGGAATCCATCTCACTGCTTTAGGGTCAACTTTCTGCCTCACGTAAGTCTATTTGCACCTCGCTAAGCACACAGAGCAGTGAGCTGCATAGAATTTTAATTTTGCCTTTCAAAAGTTTCTTTAGGAATTTGTTAGAGTGATGCTGAAGAAAATAGTGGTCAGCTTGGTATGTGCTCATATTTCCTTTGCAATAGAAATGTAAAACGTGGGCCTGAGAGAAGGAAGAGAGCTGACACTCCTCGATCATGCTAACGTGCACTGTGGCTTTTCAGGGTGTTAGCAGTGTTTTAAGACAGTGGGGAACAGGGAGACTAAACGGACCGTATGATGGGGGCCTCTCTTGTCCTTCACTGCAGTTAATTCATAGCATAAGGGAGAAAATAAAGGACAAAAGAAAAGCTTTGAAGAATAAAGAAAGCAAATATGGGCACAGGGTCACACCGACTGGCTTTCATTGTAGGAGATGATGGTTGTAATTAGTGGGAAGGCATATGCAAAATGCCAATTTGCACAAAACGTGTGGGTGTAGTACTTTTCTATTCTTCTCTCTTCCTCCTGCTCTGTTAATTGAGCTGCACCTCTCTCTTAACCTGGTTACTACATTGTCTTTGTTTCTGAGGTGTGTGTATGTGTGTGTGTGTGTGTGTGTGTGTGTGTGTGTGTGTGTGTTTCTAGGTGGCTGTATACATGGCTATTGCAATGACTTCATCAGTAAGCAAGTATTGCCCAGTTGCCCACAGGACAACTAATGTTCTTATGTGAGTGCAATCCAAAACGCAAGCAAGTTCATGGCTGCCTATGACTAATTTGAACTAACTTCCTCCTACTAAAGATAAGAGGGGATTGCGTTGCCTTGATATTTAGAATTGCACATTATCTAGCCTGTCACTGAATGAATTTTAAAGTTGAAAAGTTTCTAAGAAATCAAATTTTCAGGGCCAGGCATGGTGGCACATGCCTGTAATTCCAGCACTTGGGAGGCTGAGTCACGAGGATTGCTGTGAGTTCAAGGCCAACCTGAACTACATAACAAGACCCTGTCTCAAAAAAAAAAAAAATTCAAATTTTCTAACTTCCAGTTTTTATAGATGAATAAATTGAAGTCTAGACAGCCTAAGTGATGTCTTTGAATTTATACAACCAGAGGGTAGCAGGGCCAGAGTTGATATTGTGTCTAGTTACATGTGACATACAGGTGAACAGAAGAAGGTATCAATATTATGTGTGTGTTCAAATATATTTGATACAATTTTTTTTAAAAAATCTGTTTTCTCTTCTATATTTATTTTTGCCGTGCACAGGTAACTATTCAAAGATCAATTAAGTTAAAGTTTTTACTCACATATTCTTAGGCCAAAATATATTTGTTACTTGTAGACTATCAAGCTATATCCTCAACAATCTCATCCCTCTTATTTTTCTGTATCCTGTGTTCAAAAACTTCTTTGGGAAACTTTTCAGATTGTGGGTGAAGGAAATAATACAGTTAGCAAGATGTACAGTCCTGTCCCCTTTGATAACCCTGTTTGAGGAAAGTGTCCTCAGGCCTGTGAACCAAGAGTGGAAGGGCAGAGAGCTGAAAATTCACAGAGGAGTAGAGGTGGCAAGAGAAAACTGTAGAACTCGGCAGCCATCTCTACTCTTTCTTGGTCTCTTAGAAGTTTTTTCCACCTTGCCGATTCACCTCTGAACCTTGCTCTGAATTGCTTCTTTTAAAAACAGCAATCATGTCTTAGATGTATGTAATTCTGACCTCAAATGCTCCATTCTCTGTAGGTGTAGTTTCCGATAGCTCATGCATAGCTTCTAGTAGCAGATCAGAGGTTCATGAGTCATACGCTCTCATCTTTACTCTTCTTTTCTTATTTTCCATCACAGCCTGCAGCATCAATTGTCAAATCATTTATTTTAGCGACTGTTAGTACTTATTACTGTTTATTTCCATTTGCCATTGGCAACAGCACCATCAAAACTTCTCATTTCAAGTTCTCACTCAGCTACCTCTTCACTCTATGATGACAACCAAACCACACGACTTCTTAGTTGCCTCCTTAGTAATATTGGAAAATACACATACGGTCTGCTGTTTCTATGAGATAAAGAGCGAGGTGTTTGTCATTCTTTGGTAAGTGTGATAAGCAGAATTCAAAGATGGACCATAAGAATCCTAGCCCCTGCTTTGAATACTGTGTGTAACCCTCCCTACCAGCTCTGAAAAACTAAATAACCTTTCTGCCAACAGCTCGGGGAGTGTGTGTGGGGGTTGAGGGGCTTGTGAGTGAGGGAAAGACTTGAATGTGGCCCCCAGGAGCTGAGAGGTCTGCAGCAGCTGACAACTAGCAAGAGAATAGAGACCTCAAGCATGAGGAACTGCATGAAAGACTCCTGCTACCACCTGAAGGAGCTTGGAAATTCTCTCTCCCAGCTGTGCTCCTGGGCGCTGCCCAACCTGCCTGGCATCTTTCTGAGTCTTGCGAGACCTAAGCAGAAATCCCAGCTGATGCTGTGTGGAAATTGCGACCTACAGAAACTGTAAGATAAAAAAAATTTGTGTTGCCTAAGATTAATTTATTATGCAACAATATGGAGCTGGCACAGCTACCCAGTAATACACACCAAAAGGTCTCAGAGTGTGGGGAAGGTGGATACTCTCTCTTGTCACACCCCTAGCACCTGGGACCCGGATGTGGTCAATCAGAGGTGGCTGCCTGAAACTCTGACTCTGGAGGAGGAGTCTCTGGAACTGTCAGAAGTGGGCTGCAGGGCGCAGTGGCAGCAGGGTAAGATGGCCATGGGAGTGCAGGTTGAGAAGGCTTTCAGACTGTGTGTGACTGTGGCCTTGACTTGGGTGATGCCACATAGAGTCAGGCTCGCTTAGTCCCTAAGCACAGCCTCTGATGTTCATGCGAATCCTGTGAACTATCCATTGTCTTCTCAGCATATTGCTCTCTGCTGCAATTAGCCAGAAATGCCTTATTTTACATGTTACCAAGAATCTGGATTATTTTAACTCAGATAGGTAAAAGTGCTTTGTAAACTATGGCACATAAGTGTTCTCTCTCTCTCTCTCTGTCCCTGTCTCTCCATCTCTTTCTCTCTTTCTCTCTGTCTCTCTGTCTCTCTCTCAGCATTTACATTCATTTGTGCTTAGATGCAGGCTTTTGGGGCCTTTCTGGGCTATTGTAATTCTTGGTGTCATTCTTCATGATTAAATGTACTTATATGCCAACAAATAAACAAACGGAAAGAGCATGTGAATCTGTGTCAAATGAAAAGGTCGTTAGTAGATCAGATGAATCAGAACAGTTAGAGGTTCACTGGAGGAACCATTTCCTGGAAGACTGAGGGCTTGTTTGGATTTAAAGTATTTGTATTCAGTTGAACTTGAGGGTCAAATAGAAAAACCTCAGTTTCTGTTTTAAACAGTGTCTGCTGCTCGGTGTCTCCAGGGAAGATGTTTCCTTGACCACGGTTTGGAGTGAGTGGGAGTCTCGGGAACATATGTTCTGATGAGTCTGGGTTCACGTTTTCACTTGGCAACGAACCAGAAGAGAGGTCTGTGCTTATTTTCACAGGCGTCCTGCATGGCTGTCATGAAAGGTGCAAAATGGAATAAATGCAGTGCGGAGCATCCTCTCTGAAAATAGATCACTGGGAAACAAAGTTATGAACAAGATGTCACTGCATTCACTAGGGTCATCTCGGGACTTCCAAGTCAGGGTGGGCCACAGGGGCAGTGCTTTTGGCAACAAACCACAACCAATCCTTTCAACTCTGATTAGAATGTCACGCTGAGGCCTTAAGCATGTAGAAAGCGTGGTAGTAGATCTGTTTGCTTTGGTTATCTAAACACAGGACTATTTGTCAATGTGTATGTAACTCGTGGAGATCTTGGGACCCTTTATGAAAAAGATTTCTGCATTCTAAAGGAAGGAAAGAAAATGATGACTCTGTGTATCACCAGATTTACAGAGGTTTTTGCCTTTGATTATTGGGAGCAGAGCTCTGGCACAGCAGGAGGCTGAGGGAAGTCAGAGAGCTTGTACTTTCCTGAGCCCAGAGAGGGTGGTAGGAAAAGGAGGAGTTAGTCTTTGTGTGGTGCTTTGCTGAATAGCTTCCCCTGCGTGATGACATGAGGACTTCATTTAGGTTCCTATAAAGAAAGTGCTGCCTGCCAACAGGACACCGTAGAGAATGCTGTAAAAATGAACAAAAACAGTTATGTGCTAGATCATGATGTCCCTATCAATCAGAATGCATATGTAACAGTGGTGCCATAAGATTATAATGGATCTGGAGAATTCCTCTGACCTAATAACAACTTTTGGGACATCTTAGCACAGTGCATTTCTCTCACATTTGTGCTGATGCTGGCATACTCAGAGCTACTGTACTGCCAGACAAATATACAGTTTTGTGTTTCATGCATGACTGAATGATAAACTACTGTGTTCCCGGTTTCTGTATGTACTTTAGTATACTTTTCATTGTTACTGTAGAGTGCCTTCTTCCTACTTCGAAAAAAAATGTACTGCGAAGCAGTCCGCTATGTCACCAGCAGCAGCCTCATACATCTCATGCTTATTGTGCCTCTTGATGGCAGTTAGAGGCCACGTCAAGTGGCTGACAGACCATCTAGGTTTGTAAGTGTGCTCTCTGATGTTCGCACAACCGCAAAATTGCATTTCTCAAAAAATGTGCTCCTGTTATGTGACTCTAAGCAGTCTTGGGTGGCAGTGAACCTGTAGCTCTTGGAACAGAAATGGTGAATGAGTCAGAAGAGATTGCCACTTGGCTGCCAGGTTGTCCCAGTGTGTTGGCAGTAAGCAGGAGCTGCAGAGAGGCAGAGAAATGGCAGGAAACCTACCCAAGAACCCCAACAGCATCAGACCAAGGCTGGAGGGGGTGGAAGGAGATGCCTAGAGGGGATGGGTCTGGGTCTGGGTCTGGGGAGCCGCCCATAGCATGACTGGGGGCAGGGTCATCATTGACCTGGAAGAGTCTGCCATCCAAATGTTGACTCAGCATTGATGGTACATCCCTCATATATGAGAAGTCAGGGAAGCCAGGTACTTTGTGGGGTATCCTGCTGTTCCTGTGGTTGTTCGAGACTTTTATTTCAGATTCATAGGCTTGGCTGGAAATCAGGATTGTGGACCAATGGATACAGCAGAATCTGTCCATCAACCCCCAGCCCCTTTGGTTGACAGGAGGTCAGAAAATTTGTGCCATGTGTCTTTGGTTGAATTAGTGAACATGAACATGGCCTGTGATTTAGTAAGACTTTGTAACGTCTTAATTTTTCTATAAAAATGATGCTTCCAGTGAAGGATTATGTAATTTCTGTAAGTCAACACTCAAAACATAACAAAAAATAGCTGAACAAGATTTAAGTGATATTTCCTGGTGTGTATAAAATGAGCAAAGCATTTTATGGTTGAAGAAACGGATCAAGGTACACACAACGTTCTCTTCATTGGTTTTTTGGGAAAGTTAGAGATAATGACTTTTAAACTGCAGTCTTGAGGGTCTGTGAGAGGAAATGGACACTGATATTTGCAATTACGTTGATTTATTGCTAGGACTTAATGTGATTGATACCAGGACTTTCCCTAATGACCATTCTAATTGGTCACTTACGTGAAGTACAGCTAATAGGAGAGCCAGGAAGTCTGGTTAGGAGGTCTCCTACTTATCCGGGAAGTGTTTAGTTGACCAGGAATGAAAACCATGACTCAAACAAGTCAAGAAGAACAGCAACAGCAGCTGTCTATTGAGCATTTACTCAGCGTTAACTACTGCTGGCTTCATATACATTATATATTTTAATCTTCACAACGTAATGATAAGCATTAGCATCTTCATTTTATAAGTTTACAGTAACCTACTCAAGACCACACAGCAAGTGATGGTCAAATGATGATCAAATGATGGTCATAATGATGATGATGATTGACGATAATGATTGATAATGATAGTGAATACAATAACCATGAGATTTTACCTGGCATTGTTTTTCTGCTGACAGAATAAATATAAATAAATGACTGCATTTGATTCATATAGTGTAAAGGTGATGTCAGTACTGTTATTATCATTTTCATTATTCATGTGGAAAAACTTGGATTGAAAAAAGCTTTCAAAAATATTATTTATTAAAATAATAAGCCAAATTTCTCTCTTAGTATTCATTGCAGGAATACCAATTTCTACTTGTGTGAGGTTGTACAAGGTACTTAATTTCTCCATGTGTGATTTCTTTATACTGACTACTCAAAGGACAAGGAATTAATGTGATGATCATTTTAAATTGTTTAGTATTGTTAGGATTCGTAAGTATTAATCATTTTAATCTCATTATTGTTATAAAAATTTCAGATTTTCTTGGGTGGCTCCAAGGCAGGGTGGCTTGGCAGAGGTTTGTCACAAAAGAGAACAGTTCATGGAGGGCAGAAAGTAGCAAAGCAACAGAGAGGAGATGAGACTTTTCTGTCCCTTATATTATATGCAGGCTGTCTGCCCCACAGTGAGTGCAGCACTCACACTCTTCATCCTAGCATAGTCAAAACTATGTCAAGCCAATCAGTGGACTGATTTACCTAGTGTAGCCAATCAGTGGACTGATTTACCTAGCATAGCCAATCAGTGGACTGATTTACTAACCACATACCTTAATTCTAGCATCACATACTTTAGATTCAGCCACCTCTGAAAAAGCCTTATGACTGCATGAGGCTTTGGGGGGACATCTAGACCCAAACCACAACACTTACTATCTTGTCATTTCATTAGTGCTTTTAAGGAGATTAGCAAATTATCTTATCTAGCAGTTTTCATTGATTTTAGCAGAAGGGCTGACCTAATTGTCCTAGCCCTTTATTATTAGAAATGGAGAAAATTTAAAGTATGGTTTTCATAGTGCTTTCTTCGTTATTTCTAAGTATACAAGTAATACCATAAATTGATGGTTCACTATGTACATTTTTTAAAAAACTTCATCATAACTAAAGGAAAAAAAAAGAAAAATCATTAAGGAGACAAATCCACATTCAAAAAACAGGGAAAATATTTAAAATTTACATCAGAGAGATCAAAGGTCAGCAAAACAACTGATTTTCTTGAAATATTAAGAACTGTATACTATTATCAACAGACATGCAAAAAAAATCACCATGCAATTTACCAGCCTAGAGCAATTCTCACTGATTATCTCATAGTTTCTGTGGGTCAGGAATCTGGGAGCAGCTTAGCTAATTGGTCCTGTGAAAACACCTCATGAGGCTCTGGTGGAGATGTGGGCCAGGGCTGTGATAATCTAAAGCCAGCCCTAGACTGGAGGATTCCTGCCCAAGTTATCAATGAGGTTCTACAGTGGTTTCTTTCTTAAGACTTCTCCATCTGTCAGCTCATGACATAGCAGCTGGTTTTTCCCAGAGAGATCTACAGAGAGCCACTATGACAGAAGCTGAATATCTTTTATTACCTCAGCTTAGAAATAGCATACAGTGGGCCCTTGGTTTATAAACTCAATTCGTTCATGAGGGCTGATTGTAACTCAAGTTGTAACAATTTCACACGGCGCTAACCGTTCAAGTGGACATCTTCGGCTTACAGGAAGGGAAGATGAAATGGAAGGTGGTTACAGTGAAAGGAGAGTCTGCTTCCATAAGTACATCAGGAATCTGGTTCTCTGGAGTCCTTTCTCTACTGGGGAGAGTCTGTAGCCTACTAGGACCTGCTTCTGGATCACCAGGCCTCAGCCTTTTCAGAACTGAAAACGGTCATAAGGTTGTCTCTGTCTTTTCTTTAACACTGCTCTGTAGTATGACATGACATTGTCATTAAGCAAGTGAATGCAATTATTGACTTTTTTTCTGTCTGAGTGGATCTTCTCTACAAATGTTTGCAGCTCTATGCATTTTTTTCAGGATTTTCTTTATTTCTGAAGAACTTTGATGCCCTGATTATTGATACTCCCCCTCCTCCTCAGAAAGCTCCTCAACTGCCATATTTCACTGCTCAACCCAAAGTTCCTGAAGTTCCTCTGCGGACAATTCCCCTGAGTGTTCCTCCACCAGTTCCTTACCATCACCACTGTCTACTTGCAAGCTTATGAACTCTACTGTAGTGAGAGTGTGATCGACCACGGAGTCTACTGAAAGCTCAGGCTCTGCACAGCCTTCAAAGACTCTCTGTATAATTTTAGGCCACTCTTTCTTCCAGGCAGATCTCAATGTCCTTAGAGAGACACTGGCCCAGGACTTCTCAATTAACCCCACTCAGGAAAGCATGTTGTAATTCTCCTTTTAGAACCCTTTAATGGTTAATTTTGTATCTGGGAGTATCTGAAAGCATTTCAGGAACAGTTCCTTGGAGTATAGCTTCTTAAAGTTAGTTTTAACATGCTGTTCCATAGGCTGCAGTTGAGGAGTTGTAGTAGGTGGGAGTAACTTGACTGAGGGCCATGGGAATTCTTCTAAATCTTGCAGGTGAGCAGGAGCATTGTCCATGATGAGGAGATCCTTGAGTGGTAAACCTTTGTCCCCTAGATATTTCTGAACAGTAGGGCAAAAAGCTTCCCCAATTCACTCAAGGAAAGTCTTCTTGTTACCCAGGTTTTTGCATTAGATTTCCACATGGTCCCTAGCCTACTCTTCATGACTTTATGCTTTTCAAACACTCTAAGGGTCTCAAAGTTATAAGCCAAACAGTCTTTATCTCGAGGTCACCACTTGCATTGGCACATAGCAAAAAGTTTTGTCTACTCTTCATAGGCTTGTGACCTGGCATTTTCTTCTCTTCCTGGGTAATGTATGTTCTCCTAGGAATTTTCTACCAAAAAAGGTCAGTTTCATCACAGTTGAAAGCTTGATGAAAGCAAAAGCCATTTCTCTGTGTCATCATTTAGAAGTGGTGTATCTGAATTTCAGCAGCCCTTTTATCAGCACTGGCTGCTTCACCATGCCTAATTATGCTATGAACCCTCTTTCTCACTTTAGAATTGTGAAACCACCCCTTACTGGCATGAAATGTTTCATCATTATCACTCGTTGATGGATTATCCTTTATGAGATTTGCATTTATAGCTTTAGCTTTTTCTTAAATTATAGACCCTGATAGGCTATAACCTGCCAACTGCCTTTTTTTACCCAGACTAGTAATAGCTTTTTTACCTCATCTAACACTGTTGATGGGACTTCCTAATTTGAGTAGCACCTTTAGCAACACTAGCTTCCTTATACAAATTTTTTCTCTGTAAGGTTGTCGAGATGGTAACATGCTGTACATGTTAGTGAGATTGGTCACATGAATGCCGCTTTCATATTTTGCCACAATTTCTGTCTTCTTTTTAATTGCAATTGCTTTCTTTGCCCTCCCTTCCTTCCTTAGCTTATTTTCCAGCTTTTTGGGGGCCATTTGTTCTTTTCTTGGGCCTTATGGCTGCTGCTGGCTCACAGGAAGGAGTTGGCTTTTTCTTGGTTCTCTTCCTGGGCCTCATGGCTGCTACTGGCTCATAGGGAGAGGTTGGCCCAGCCCATGACTACCCCTGGCTCCTTGGAGCCATCTTATAGCACAAAGTGTAGTGATTATATAAAGCACTGACTGAAATCATATCCACAAAAACACACATCTGAACTCAGACTGATGCTTGTGTACACTTACATATGCTTTTCTATTGTAAATCATTGTTTACAACTGCACAAGTGACTGGCATTTGGGTTGTAACTCAAGACTTAGGTGGTATGTTAAACCTAAAATTCCATTGTAACCCAAGTTGTTCATATGTGAGGCCAGTCGTAACTTGAGGGTCCATTGTACCATCACACCTGTCATATTTTATTGACCACTCAGATCCAGCATGGTACAATGTGGGGGTCCCATGGGAGGGTATGAATACCAGGAGACAGAGTTCAGTTGGGACCATCCTGCCATAAGGTCCTACAGTTTAAAGAGAGAGAACACTTAAATAGAAAAATGGACAAAAGATACAAAAAGTCTATTCATAAAAAATACAAATAAATAAATCAGCATTAAGACTCACCTTAAATGTAAAAGGATGTTCCACCTTACACAAAATAAGAATAGTGCAAGTAAAGACCGTATTGAGATGCCATTTTTACCTACAATATTAGTAAAGATAAAATTCAAGGATATAACTCACTGTATTGCTGAGAATTTGGGAGAACAGAGACTCATTTTGTTAGTAGCGGTAGACATTGATAAAACCTTTATGAACAGTAGTTTGGCAATAACTATCAAAAGTAAAAATACATACATCTTTTGATCCAGTAATTCTACTTCTAGGAATTTACACTAAATATATTCTGGCACATGTACAAAATGATGTCTGTACGAAGATATTTATTGCAGCACCAAGTTGAAATAGCGAAAGATCAGAAGCCATCTGCATTTCCATCAACTGGGGACTGATTAAATAAATTATGCTTACATGTAATAAAATTCTATGCATTTCTTTAAAACATGCATTGGTTTAGAATTTTCTTTGTATTGGTTTAGAATTTTTAGCAGTGTATATTGAAAGATACAAAAGCAAGATACCAAATAGCACATCACTATTTGTGAAAAAATCTATACACAATAGAGTATCTCCAGATATATGACCAAGAGATTGGGACTAATAGTTAATTTTGCATAGAGGAACTTAGTGGCTAAGGTACAGGGAGATGAGAGAGGTTTTTTTTTGTTTGTTTTGTTTTGTTTGTACTGGGGATTGAATTCACAATCTTGGGCTTGCTAAGCAGGCACTTGAGCTGCTGAACTGAATCCCTGGTCCTGAGATAATTACTTTTTATGTATATAGTATTATAAGTTTCGAATTTTATATTATTCACATGCATTGATCACTGTCTCAACCTGTTTTGTGTTGCTATAACAGAATACCTGAGACTGAGTAATTTATACATAAAAAAGCTTATTTTAGCTCACAGTTCTCGGGTCCTACGGCACAGCAAAAATATCTACTTGGATTCTGGAGCAAGTCTTAAACTGTGTCACAATGTAGTAGAGAAGCAGAAGGGAGAGCAAGTGTGTACAAAGAGGAGGTATATGTGTCAGAAGAGAGAGTATGACTGACTTTATTACAACTCACTTTCATGGTAACTAGTGCCTTCCCACCAGTCCCAACTTACCCCAGAGAGGCCTAATCCAACTTCAAGAGAAGTAATCCAGTCTCTTGAGCAGTTTCCCCATGATCAACTCACCTCTCATTACATTCCACCCCTGAGAGGTCCCACCTCTATTCAATTATTAGAGGACCAAGCTTCTAGCACATGAAAAGATAAATCGCAATTTTATCTTTTGGTGAACAAACCAGAGTGATTCAAAACGTTTTCTTGAAATATATTTTTAAAAAACTACATTGTCATAATCTGAAATGATGGCATCTGAAGCTAAGCTAGAGTCAATAGGAACAAAAAGAAATAGAATTGGCAGGACATGGTGAAAAACTGGATTGTAGAGTGGGAGGAGAATGGAGGATAGGGAACTTCGGAGCACACCTCTGATAACAACATTTATACATTTGATGAAACTTAAATTTTATGGAAAAAATGCATCTTTAAAAAGTCAAAATGTATTATTTTTTGTACTCTACCATAAATTTCTTGCAGTCGAAGACATACTTTAAATGTCTTTGTCTGTCGCACAGCACTTAGCATGGTATCTGGCTTGTTATAAATGCCTAATGAATATTTGCCAGACAAATGTCTAAAAATTAAATTTCTAAAATTGCTGTTCATCTTTTCAGAGATTGATTAAATATTTGCCTGGGTGTGTAATACAAGCACCAAAAGAATTGAAATACATCACACCATCTCTTTACTCAAAACAAACGGAGAGAAGATGGAGTTCAAGCACCGAATTGCTAAACTGGAACAAGGCATAGGAATTTCAAACCACTGGGTAATTTGTTTTAATGCTGCTGAGAAAAGGGAAGAGTCAATTTAGCCACCAGAGGGCTCTCATTCTCATCTTCTTATTTAATAGGCTTGAAACCAAACAGGAGATAAAGAAAAAATGCAATTGAGGACCAGAAGAAAAGGAACATATATATCCCCCTCCTCCCCATTGAATTTATGCTGCCATTATAAGGACATGCTGCCAATTCATCGAATAGGATGAAGGGTCTACAGCTCCATAACTATGCTTTAAATACTTCATCTCCAAATGTTGAGGAGGGCCTCTTTGTCTTTGGTTCATTGTAATTTAGATTTACTCTATCTTTAGCACTCTGTAATGCAAGGACTGCCAGGGAGGTGTCCCTATATGTTGAGCGGGAAGAAGGAAGTTGCTGCTAGCTGCTTTCCTTTAGGGAAGCCCATGGACATGGTTATTAGTTGAAATCTCAGTACTTCAGAAAGACATGAAGATTCTAAAATTTAGGATTGCTGAAGTCTATAGCATTTACAATAGTTGTTATTCTAGCTGCATTTTGTGTCAAGGGATAGATGACATAGTATGATTGGAGACCCCTTGTTGATTTTGTGAATTCATGGGGACAGTGAGTTTTCCTCTTACTAATCTCTTGACTCCTAGCATCACCATCAGCTCTTTTGTGCCTTGTGATTTACCACTAAATCTACCAAGTGCACAAATTATAACCTATAAAGTCACTTATTTGATGAATAGAGCCTTTGAATTAAGGGAGCAGAGAAGGAAATGAATGCTTATTGAGAGCTGACACTGGGCCGAATGTTCTAGATCCATTATTATTATTATCTACCTCACAGCAACTCTCCCACCATGTGAGGACTGCATCAGCAATTTGCATAGAAGAGAACCACACTCTGCAAGGTTGAATGAGTCACCCAGGATTGTAAGTGCTGTGGAAATGGGATCATTGAATTCAGAGTGCCTATAAAGCAAACATCATTTCACCCTAACATTTCAGTCGCTCCAGTACTGTGAGTTTATGCTTTGGGCTTTTTTCCTTTGGATGCCACCCTGTCCTCAAGTCCTCCAGGGTCTTTGGGTCAGTAGCTCACTGGTGATGCTTTAACCAGCATGTTCTGTGGTCACCCCAGTATGTGCTTGGAGTCTGGTTTAACGGTGGTTGTAGCAACACCACAGGGGCTCCTCCCCATGTGGTAGGAAGTGGGGTGGGAGGACTAGGGCCCCCACCTCCTCATCATTCGCAAGTGTGAGGCCAGCTGTGAGACCCTTGCAGGTCTTTTGTAGCAGTGCTCATCATTTGGTCTAGTTGTTCTCATTCCAGCTACTGATGACTCTGAACTGAGACGCCAGCAAGGAAACACGGGAGCGGGGGTGGGTCACCAGTTGTGTGACTGTGCTCTTTGCTATGGATGTTATTATGCATTGATCGGTCACACTGAGCTTAAGGAATCATAACCCCTGGCCGAGAGGGGAATAGGATTTTCCCAGACTCTTCTACACCTTCTCATCCAAGTCACCTGGCAAGCAATGTCCTGCAGGCAGGATGGTAGCCTGAGGCTGGTGTGCAAGCTGCAGGCATGAAGAACAGCGGCCTTTAGCACTCATTCAGGGAGCCACACCCAAGACCATAGCCTCTGAGCATCATTAGCCACACAGGAAGATGTGACAAACACAGACCCGTGTGGCACAACCCAAGTCCCTTGCCTGCCCCACCCCACCAACTAGAAGGCGGAGCAATGTGGAGCACCAAGTCCCCTTACTGTCATGTGTGAGTCTCAAAAATTGATTTCCAAAGTGACATTTGGACATTTGGATCTCTTCCAGAAACCTGTACCCCTGAATGGGTTTGTGTGAGGGAGACAGACTGTCGTTTCCCTGGCTGGATAATGTGGGATTTCAGGAGACTCTTGAATGAAGATGGGAGAGAGCTTGGTGAGTGGAAACTGAAGGATTATTATAGCCCTATGAATCACTGCAGGCAAATGACGTGAGTGAGGGAGAGAGGCGTGCAGAGCAGGCTGGAGGCAGAATCAGAGGAAGGAGGGGAGCTGGGGGGAGCAAAGGCACAGGAGAGTTTAGTCAGGGTTCTGCGGAAAAACGGGACCAATAGGATAGGGGTATCCAGGGGTAATCAAAATTTACGGTGAATGTTCACATTTTAAAAGTTTTATTGCAGTGAAAAACACATCGACATGAAACATGCTCAAAATACCGTGCTCCAAACATACTCACCGGTCATTCTTGAGACTCTATAAAGCAGTTCTGGAAATCTTCTTTCATGACTGCCTTCACAAAGTACAATAAAAATAAATAAATAAATACATAACACTGAATGGAGCTGCCCAGTGCCATTCAATGGAAAAGCAGGCTAAAGTTCGTGGAAACATTATTGTGTGTCCTCATTTACCTTGTTCACCAGATTGGCACCATGCAATTGCTGGCTCTTCTCCAAAGTCAAAATGACCATGAGAGGTAAATGTTTCAAACCGATTCAGGATGTCAGGGCAGCCACGATAGCGAAACCAGAGACACTCATGAAAGAGAACTTTCAGAATTGCTTCAGAAAGTAGCAAGAATGATGGGATAAGTATGTTTGAAGTGAGGGTAGGATTTTGAGTGGGATTCAGGGCAATGTGTCTTTTATTGTAATAAATTCTTTTCAATTTAAATGTTCAGCCATATCTTTTGATCACACCACCTATGTAGAAAGACATTTCTTTTTAGGGAATCTGCTCATGTGATGACAGAGGTTGACAAGTCCAAAATCTGCAGGCTGAAGCTGTGCAGTTCAAGTCCAAAAGCCAACCACAGCAGAAATCCCTCCTCTCCCGGGCTCTTCCTGCTCCTGCTCAGGAGACACATCTGCAGATAGGCAGGAGAAAGCCCAATCAGAAAGCTCTGCAGAGGCCTGAGAGCCACACCCAGAGCCTGGCCCCACACTCTGCCTTGAAGTTACCTCTGCTGTTGTCCCTAAAGGGGCAGGGCACATAGTCACACCACCTAACCAGAGCCCTCCCACAGGCTACAAGCACTTTTTCACTGAGCACACTCAACTACACTCAAACTGTTCAAGTTGCTAGGGCTCAAGAAGTGGGTGTGTCAACAATGATGTAATTTTCCCCACATAGCCTCAGAAGGATTGAAAGGAGATTGCTTACCGCCTGACCTTAAGAAGACAGTAGGAAGATTAATCTTTCAGACACCATGAAGGAGAGAGAAGCAGGATTTGGTAGCAGTTCTACAAGATTTGGGAAAGAGGCAGGCATCAGAGCTGACCAAACTGAGCTTTGGATTCCATTCTTCTTGGGCAGTTCTTCTTTGGGAAATGCCATCAACTGTACAGAGCCTTAACTTCTTTATCTGTGATGTTGGGATAATGATGTCTGTTTCTTCGAGCTGTGGGGAGGTCTAGAAATAATGAACAGCAATGCCTGTTGTATAGTAGGCACTCAATAGATAGTACAAATTATTGGGATAGACAAATCAGAAGAGTTAAAATCTGAAATTTGGTAGACAATGGCCTCTGATTAGTGAACCACAAACTGTGTGAGGTTCAATAGTAAACCCCTCCCCATCTCCCAGTATTCATGTTCACCTGGAATCTCAGAAAGTGATCTTACTCAGAAACAGGGCCTTTGCATTTATGATTAAGGAAGTTGAAATGAGTCATCTCCATTAATGTGGATCCTACATCCGTTCAGTGACATGGGGTTTTATAAGAGAAGAGAGATTTAGACAGTTCAAATTCTCTGTGAAGAAAAAGACACAGAGGCAACCGGGGCTGGTGACACACATCTATAATTCCAGGACTGTGGGAGGCTGAGGCAGGATGATCCCAAATTGGAGACCACTCTGGTCAATTTTCTGAGACACTAGCTCAAAATTAAAAATGAAAAGGGTTAGGGATAGCTCAGTGTGAAGGCCCTGGGTTCAATCCCCAGTGTTGCAAAAAACCAAACAAACAAACCCAGAGAAAGTGGAATGCGATGAAAAAGTGGAAGCAGAGACTGGAATGATTACTGGGAACTCTCTGAAGGGAAGACTTTTCCCTACCACCTTTAGAGGGAGCAGAGTACTGCCACGTGTGACCTCAGACTGCCTGCCTCTGGGACTGTGAGAGGATACAATTCCATTGATTTCAAGCTACCCAATTGGTGGTACTTTGTTATAGTAATTGCAGGGATCTAAAGTTGATAATAGCTATACCACCATGTTGTTTCAAGTGCTCTTAGATTGTTGCAGATATAATTAGACCTAGTAATAAAGTTCTAGCTAAATGCTAATAGGGACTATGTGGATACTGGGTAAGCAACCTGGTGTGATGATGATCTGTGCTTGGAACTAAAGCCACTGGCACCCAGAGGACCTTCCAGGGTAACTGTGCAGGGATGAGGTGAGATGACAGGTGTGAAGAATACAGGTGCAATAAGTCCGCATCAAAGAGCTGCCCACCCAGGGACCCACCCATCCACCAAGCAGTGAGGAGGCCCCTTGTCCTTTGGTCACCATAGCACAACATACCCACAATATACCTTGTAACATAACTGTCTTGGTTACTTTTTTTCTCGTTGCTGAGGCAAAATACCTGACATCCAAAATGAAGGAAGGAAAAGTTTATGAAGCTCACAGTTTGTGGAGGTTTCAATCCGTAATCAGTTGGCTCTGAGGCAGAGTGGCACATGGCAGAGGGCAATAGTTCATGGCAGCAGAAAGCAGCAAAAGCAACAAGAACAAAAAGGGAAGAGTGCAGTGAGAAGACCCCTTCTCTCCCTTACACTGTATGTAGGCCACACTCACTTGGGTGTAGCACTCACACCTATAATCCCAGCACTGGACCATGAGTCGTTCACAGACTCTAGAAGTCTCTCACCATGACTGCATGAGGCTTTGCGGGGACATCTAGACATAAGCCGTAACATTACCTGTAACCACACTCCAGCATGGACAGCTTAGAGTTCCCTTGGCTCTCATCTTAAGAGGACCTCTGGAATTGAGCTTTCAGCCCGCTCTCTAGGAAGCCACCAGAGAACCATGGCTGTGTGCATGTGGCACTGTAACTCACTCACAGGAGGCCAAGGGTGACCTTCTTCGCACACTATTAGCACAACAGCTCCCTCTCATCTGTGGTTTTGCTTTCTGTCATATTGTCAAATGCTTCTATTTCCTTATTGGTATGAGTCTCTTACTGTGACTCATTTGTAAATTAAATGAGTGTATGGGATAAACAGTACAGAGGGCCCAGTACCATTGGCCATGGCGAGCATTTCTTGGGGCTCTGGACACACACCTCCATGGATGAGGGGGTGCAACACTTTTCTCCTCTCTCTCCACTTCAGGATTACAAGGAAATCCACATTGCTGAGTAGGGAAACTTAACTGGGGGCCAACAGTTCTCTTGGCCTCCTTCTTTTAGTTTGATCATGTGTGAGGACAATAAAGGGTGGCAATGGCAGAAAGGGTCTGGCAGAGGAAAATACCAGCAATGCCAGTACAATTTATTTTATGATAAAGGGAATTCTATTTAACTATGCGATTTTAAAAATTGGTAAAGTTGTGTTAATACATGCACATAAAATGACAGCATAATTGCCTTTAAGAATGTAGTTAGGAAAATATTCCTATGGAATAAAGCATATCTAGTTTGAGGGTTTTCAGAATCACGCAGCAGATTCCCACAATGTAAAAGCCAGGCAATATTTGTTTCCCTGACTCTGTGTCATCATTGAACTTCATCATTCAGTTCTTAATGAAATTTAGTGTTGAGTGAAAACAAATCCCTAACGTGTAACCAAATATGTCTGCTCTGGCCTGACTTAAGCCTCAGCGGAAGGTTTGTAAGCTCTGGCTGTGGACAGGATCCCTCCCTGCTTCCTGTCAATATCTCAGAGGAGCTGGGGCCAGCTAAGCAGCTAAGCAGCTGCCCACAGAGCTGGCTGGGGGACCAGATTGCTGTAGGATGGACACATGCAAACCGCCAGCCCTCCTGTGAACAGTCTGCTGAGAATGGTCCACTGGAGGCCACCATGGTCCTCCCCAGGCCATGGGTTGAAATGGCTAGAGCCATATACACAATAGACACTTTGTAATTGTTTTATGATTGCATGGGTTTTACAGAGCAGTGCCGTGTGGCTCCCCTCATTGAGTTAACTCAAACCATAGCATTATTATTAGTTTAAGGAGTGCATTTTCTTTAATAACTCTATTATTGGATTACAAAATCAATTTAACAGCCCCAACGTAGTCTAAATAATGGAAGAGGAAAGACTGGCGGGAAATAAAGGGGTCTATTACACTGCAAAAGTGAATACAATTTTATGAAACTTTTGTTTCACCTACACACATGTTATGTGTGTGTTGCATGTTTCTACTGAGTCATGATATAAAGTTTATCCCTGAGGACATCTGTCCAGAGAGATCAGATCAGAAGCTATTGGTGGAGAGGACACTATTGGTAGGTGGGGTCAGTTAGATCTTGTATTGGATGATCCTGTGTCCCTCCAAGGACTCCTAATTTGGATGGGGCGGAGTCTGGCCTTTGTGATTGGTTTGTTGTGTAGTACTGGGATTAGTGATGTGAGTACTGCACCCGCCCAGGGATAGAGCCGCGATACAGTGCAAGGGAGGTGGGTCTTCCTCTTTCTTGCTTCCTGTCTCTCCCACTTGCCAGCACGTCTTGCTGTTCGGCAGCTGCAATGAATGGCAGCCCTGCCACACCACGCTGCCTTGGAGCCAACTGAGTATGAACTGAAACTCCTGAGAAACTGTAAGAAATAAACCTTTCCTTCCTTAATTTCGGGTATCAGGTATTTTGTCTCAGCAGCGAGTGAAAAGTAACTAAGACAGATCTGATTTGCAGATCCCTCTCCCTCTCCCTCTCCCTCCCTCTGATGCTACCATAAGTTGCTGAGTATGTTACTTAAATGTGTCTGGGCACTGAATATATATTTGAAGTCTGTGGGATATTGTTCTCTGTGTTCTGTGTTTGGGGGTTACAATGGCGAATGAGAAACACCTCCCCACCAAAGCACAGTATCAACCTCTCTCCAGCATTTCAAGTGTCTGTGACTAATTGATAGATACTTGGGTAAAAAGAGATACTGTGGAAGCTCAGTGCTGCTTTAGGCTCTTCAGGTGCCAATGGAATCCATGTTTTAACTGACCACCTCCATTTTGGCACATAGTAAACATTGGTTAGATCTCTCATGGGGAGGCATGATATACACTCAGTCATCTCATGGCATCTCCCTTGGTGGATGATTACAAAGTGAGACTGCTGCTAGTCCCTTCTGGACCTGTTCCTTTATTCATAACATCCCTGTTTTCACTCTGAGCAGCATGCTCCTTCCCATGTTGAAACATTTTCAAGCCACCTGACTTTCTTCAATTTTTCATTGATAGCTGACCATGCATGTGTTAAAGTCAGCAGCAAGTAATTACATATTCAAATAGTCTCTATGTAAATTGGGAGGTCTTATCCCTGGCAAGAGGTTTAGTTTTTACATTAGCAAGATAGTGGGGATGGCAGTAAGATTAGAGCCCCTTTCCATAGCTCATGAAGAATCACACCATTCGTGGATATGGCTATTCATCTTGACAAGTCAACTTCACTGGATTAAGAAGTGCCTAGCAGATTACAGTGGGTGTGTCTGAGTGGGTCATGGAGGCATAATCTTGGATACTACACAGGGTCCCTTGCTTGTTCCTCTCTGCCATGGTTCATTCCCCTGCGCTGCTTCCTAGCTGCCATTAACCAAGCATCTTTGCTTCACCAGACCCTTCCACTGTGATATTTCTGCCTCAGAGCCAGCAGACCATGGACTGAATCTCTTGA
The DNA here is from genome assembly GCA_004363535.1 of Dasyprocta punctata. Lineage (NCBI taxonomy): Eukaryota > Metazoa > Chordata > Mammalia > Rodentia > Dasyproctidae > Dasyprocta > Dasyprocta punctata. Next base: position 10,936 of record RJWM01019066.1, on the reverse strand, counting down.
AACTGTGAACTAAATTATACTTTTCTGTCTTTGAATTATAGATGCTGGGTTTTGTGTCTCAGCAATGATAAAGTTGACAAATACAAAAGAGGTTGATGAGGTCACAGTCATGACGGTGTAATAAAATCAAATTAGGATGGTCTCTATGACAGCACATGTCCTTAGGAAGGAATGTGCAGCCGTCTAAAGTTAAATAAATTCTGAGGTGCACACCATTTGTCTTCAGTGTTTCATGTGCCCATTAAAGTGTCACTGTCCATGCCTTGGACCCCAGCTCCCCACAGACTCTCCAATTGATCCATTTGAGAGATGCACTTTCCTGCAATCCTTATTCTCCAGCCCACCCCTTACTGCCTCTTTATCATCAAAATCTATCCTATGTCCCATTCTATCCAAGTTCTTTTTCCAGTGCCAGATCACTTGAAACTATAATCTAATCAATACCAGGGATTCTGGTATTGAAGATGGAGAGAGTATCTTACATAAAACAATTATCTCTAAGGTTGGAGGGCTCAGCTTCTGGGGAAGCCTCAGGTAGAAGATATTTGGTGATGGAGTCAAGCTATAAGTATTCCTTGAGTCAGTTTATATTTTCACTACTTTCTATTGGTGCAGAATTAAGCCCTACTGGAAATAAAGATGGCCTTTGGTCTCAGGAGTTTACAATCAAGATAGGGATCTTAGATGTCAGGAACTTTTACGCACCACTTTAAAACATCTTATCTAATCATGGCAGATAATATCTTATCTTTACAGAAAGGAATCAAAACTCAGCAAAGCAAACTATTCTCCCCAGCCTCAATACAGATAAAGAAATAAGAAGTCAGAATCTGAACTTGAGTCTGGTTTAAAGTGGGTCTGAAGTGGGTGTTTTTTCTAAGATTACATGCTGTGAGGGAACCAGAGACCAAGAAGCTAAGTGTAGAGAGTGATGGGAAACAGCTGGAGACTGCTGTGGGAGGTGTGGGAGTTTAGAGAAGGTGGGGACCCAGTGGCAGGGGTGTGGAAGGATGCGAGGAGTGGTTACGAAAATACTTTCTAGAAGAGCTGGGAAATGGCTTTCCAGTGAGGTCTGCAGCCATGAGCATTTATTCTCCCATAGCTCTTTTTGATTTCCTTTTCCTTTTGCAGTGCTGGGGATGCCCAGGACCTTGGGCATGCTGGACAAGCACGCTAGCACCGAGCCACATCCCCAGCCCATCCACCATAGCTGGCAGAGAAAGGTCTTCCCAGGTAGACTAGTTCAAGACAAGGCTTAGGAATAAGAAAGAAAATGTGCTGGAGGCCAAAGCGGAAGACAATGAAGAGAATGAAAGGTGTCCCTTGTGGGCCACCTTCTCTTTGATGTCACTGTGGGCAGCTGAGGGAAAGATAGCCAAAGGCAGGAAGAGGTGTCCTCTAGGGTGATGGGAGCAAACCCAGCCTCTCCTCAAGTCACTTGGAGCCATTGCCTCAGTGGAGGGTGTCCAGGCCCGGGGTCCCAGGCTGGGGGCCTTTCCTCAGTGCCCTCAATGCAGTGGCCCTTGCAAATCCATGGGTAGGGTGGCAAAGGAGGTAGGAATCCTGGCTAGTTTCAATTTACATAACACAGCTTAATCCGTGGAAACAAGAGCTGCCGCAAGGCAGGTTCTTTCTCTGGTTTTTTTTTTTTTCCTCTCCAAGACATGGAAACCTTTATTTTCTCCCTACACCACAAACCGGTGCTGTTAAATAATATTGGATAATTGCACCTGCCGTACTCCCCATATTGTGCCGAGGAAAAATAATTGCTGGTTTTCTACTTTGCCATTTAGCTGTGACTCCGTCATTTGACTCGGAGCATGTCATTTTCTCCCATTTTAGACTGTGTACAGTCAAACTGTGTGAAAGGACTCCCAGATAGCGGCCCTGCGTGTGTGAGTGGGCGCAGGCCTCATTCAGCAATGATTTCTAATTTATACTGCATTGAAAATCCACAGCTATAAATAAACACCTCTGACTGGCTCTGCTGCCTACTCAAATGCTTTATTAAAAAAAAGGAAAAAAAAAAAAACACACCACCAACTACATGAGAAAGGAAAACAAGACTGTCTGGATGTGGAATTGGGTTTGTGACTCCTGGACCTGGCAGGGAGGACTTCAACCCTGGGATGGGCTCAGGGCTCAGCCCTGCAACCCCGGTAAGGCCCAGCCTTGCCAGGCTCTCTGGCCCCCTCAGTGCTACACGTGCAGGCGCACCGTGTGCTGGGGGATTACAGTATATGAAACCCGCTTCCTGTTATGACAAATATTGCAAGCAAGTAGGTGCAGAGCAGCTCAAAATAGCTTGGGAAACGTGTGACCCTTTGGGGGAGAAGAAGAGGTAGTGGATTGTTTAGGCAGTCAGCGGAGTCTTCCACCCCAATTTAAAATTGGTTGCACATGTGAGATGGTGACCTGGGAACAGAAGCATGGATGTGAGCCAGTCCTGGGGTAGGGGCGGGTTGCTCCTCCCTGTGCATGGATGGGGAACAGTCTCCACCAACCAGAGAGCCCCCTCCACCCCCACCCTCTATCCCCAGCACCTTTGCTTGTCCAACTTTGCAATGTGCATACTTTTTTCCCTTAAAGAAAGAATTTCAGATGACCATTTATGGCTTTGACCTATGATACAAAAAGATGGGAGGTAGACTTAGGAATTAAATATCTGTGTGACTCTGCAGCTGTCATTTTTCTGCTTTGAACTCAGGGCTTAATTTTTTTTCCCAGAGAGTTAGCTATTAAATATTTACCAGCTCAACACTATCAGAAGCTTGGTTTTCTCATTGTAAAATAATGCCACAATACATTGCCTGCTTGCAAAATTTCATGAGGCTAATGTAAGGCTAGCATATAAATTGCCTGACACTGTGCAAATACTATTACTGGTATCATCATTTTGGCTCTATTATTGCCATTTTTCAGCTTTTAAGGGATTCACACAGCCCTACACAGGCAGCAAATGCCAGATACCTTTTAATGAATGTTTAATCAGTGTTCATTAACGGTTTTTGTTGTTCATCCTTTCTTATACCACAGCAGCTTATTGTGTGCTTAATATACTCTTGATGGGAGATAGTTTGGAGGAATTTCTGGTGTTGGAATAGTGGCCACCAGTGGCCAGTTCATGCTGCAATCAAGGTTTAATTTGGTCTTAGGGGACAGTAAAAGCCACAAATAGAAATCTGCAGGCTCATCTCAGCCCCAAACTTACTATGACTCTGAGAATTATATAGCCCTTTGGGTGTGGAAATTTGGGTGATTTCCCTGCAGGCTTCACATTTGGGGGGTTTCCACCCTGACAACTGCTTCTAGACTCTTGATGAGACCAGGTGACCAGAGCAGTGAAGAGGCAGCCGCAGGTACAGGGAGGGGGTGGTGTCCCAGCTCAATCCAAGCAAGGTTGGAGGCTCACATTTTAGTGCCCACTTTTACCAAATTTCTGCTTTATAAAGTTAGGTTGGAAAACCCAAGTCCAGTTGGCTCTGGTGTCCACATTCCAACCCTCATGACCTTGTTGGCACATTAGGAGACTCAATTGCATTTACTTAACAGTAGACATTGGCCATTTGTGTTCTTTGAAAAATGTGACTGTGAAGAAAGGTCTGGAAAACACCACCAGAAAAATTCAAACAGGGTTCACCAATCCTGGTTAATCATCTGCCAATCATCTTTAAATCCCAAGAGTTCTTAAAATTACTTTATTTTCTATCCAGTCTGTTCCCTAAGTATAATGCACAACTGGAAGAGATTTTAACAATGTCATTATGCTCGCTGTTCATATCCTATCCAAATGCTTATCCCCCCAAAGGACAAATTTCCCAATATTTTCATAACATATTCTCTCACTGCCTCAATTAATTTGCTGTCATACTAGATGGAAAACTTCAGTAGGGTCCATCTCCTTACATTTCTAAATCAAGAAAAAAAAAGGATGAGAAATGAGAGCAAATAACTGCTTACTAAAGACTTATTTTTTTTTTTTTTAAAGAAAGTTAGACTTATTTTTAAAGTTGGCCCAGAACCAGAGTTAGGAAACCTGAGAGACTGAAGTCATTGTCTTCATTTTGACACAACTTCAATGCAGTTAACTTCTCCTTTGGGTCCTCACCAATCCTCCTCTGAGGATTCCTAAGTTTCTCTCTCTCTCTCCCTCTGTAAATATTCTCTCTGACACAAGATTATGTGAGCTTCCTTGGCCTTTGGCTAGATTTTGGCTGGAAGTCACTCTCCAGGGAAGTCAGACACAGGTGACAAGCTTTGAGACAGCAGGAATTGTTTTGGGCGTGTACCTTCAACATTTCACAAAACAAGAGTCTTCCAATAAAGCTACTCTTCTAACTCTCTAGTTAAATTTAAATATCACCCTCTGTCCTTTCTACTTTATGACATTCTACCACCTCCTCCTTACTGAAAGAAATTATAGGAAAAGATGAGAGAGGAAAAAAGTCTCATGTTTTCTTCCTTCCTGGTTGTTGGGAAATAGCACACCATCACTCCGCTTTCGTCCTCTGGAGCATCCTGTCACCTGTGCAAACAAGAGCAGAGAGACATCTCAGGCGTCAAGATTTCTCTAACGGGTGGGAAAAGAGTCACCTTAATGGGGCAGTGGTAGGTTGGGAACACTTTTTCTCAAGGGGAAAGCAATTCCTTAAAACAGCAGCCACCATGACTGCAAGGGTAAGAAGCCAACCTCTCTCCTGGGGGGCTCTTGCCTTCATGTGGTTCTGTGAATGAGGCACTGAGGGCTGTTGCTTTTGGTGTGTTTGCAGCCTGCACCCGTCCAAGGGCCAGTGCCGGGTCCACAGGTGGAGACCAAGTGACCACGGCAAATTAGAAAGGAAATAGAAGAGTGGATGTTCACCTCTTTGGGGTTAGTTCTATGACCTCTCACCAAGTTAATTTAAATCAACCTGGGTGGAAAAGTACTGACACATGGATCTTGTAAGCAAACATGGTAGGAGTGCTCTGCTGAAACTGCAGCATGAAATTTCTAGAATGACTTCCATTCACCCAACAAGGTGGTATTTCCATTTTTAATGGTCATAAATCTCTGCATAAGCTTCACGATTGATAAAATTTCATTGGCTCATGGTACTACTTCCTGCCTGGAGCCAAATACTATCAATCCTATAATGAAAATATTTTTTTGCATTTCAATGTCTTTTCCTTCATTCTGGAAGATAGGTTTTTGATAGTTCTGATTTGGTATTTGCTCCTAATTCCAGATTAAATTTACCCTTAGCACCTTGCTACTTTCACTGATTCAGTTTGTAACAAAGAACACTAAATATCTTACACTAATTTATTTTGTTGTAGTGACTGGTGACTTGAAGTCCTATGGTGTGGCCTCTCAACCACTCTGATTTTCTAGGACTGCGACCTCCTGATCACACAGCTTGCTCCTTGTATTTGGCTCTTTCAGCACTGTAAGGTCAGAATTCTCCCTTCTACTCCTCATCAATCCCAACTGTCCTAGTCACTCCAGCAAAGCCTTAGTATTTATTCAGTGTTGGAAGCTTTACACTCTTTCTATTATTTTCTGTTGCTGATGTTAAAGCCCCTCTCCACTAGGTCTTCTCTATGTAACGAGTACAATAACAGTTATCTTTCCTGTTACAGTGTGAACTTTGGACCTTTAATGAATTATTTATCAGCCAAATAAGCTAATTCAAGAGCTTCTCAAATCCATCCCCTCTGTAGTCACTCCGAGAGTTCTTAAAATTGTTCTTTATGTTTACCAATTCAAGACCCTTACTTCTAACTGATTGTAATTTCCCTCCTTCAAGGTGAGATGCCAAGGATTAGAAACTCCCTTCTCCATTTAGGAAACACAACAGAACACAAACACTCAGAAAGCAGAAGTGATGGTGTAAAGTTCTGTTAGAGGAGGAAAGCAGCTGTCTCCTTCCACTAGCCGACAGCTTCCTCCATCCAAGACCAAGCAACCAAGTGGACACCAAGAAATGCCCATAGAACAGTGGCTGTGGTGAACACGTGATGTGAACGCCCCGCAAAGGTCCACTGTAATTGAAAGCTTGGTCCCCAGGGCGGAACTCTTGGGAGGTGGTGCCCAGTGGGAGCCCCTCAGGCCTAGAGGCTGTGCCTTCGAGGATGGCTCTCATGGACCCCTTGGTAGATCCCATAAAAGCTTCCATTTGTCCCTCTGAATCCCTTTCTCTCCTCCTGGTTCAAGACATAATCACTTGCTTGCTTTCCCACTGTGACATGCCACCATCTGCCCAGATATCAAATCAATCATTGACTTTCAGCACTTTCTCTTTGTAAAATCAGCTTCTTCAGGCATTTCATTATAAGAATGAAAAGCTGGCCAACACATTCACCAATATGCTAAAGGAGGCCCCATTCCCACACACTTTTCTGTACTGAGCTCCAATAGTCATTTTGTTCTATACAGACTCGTGGCATAAATAGCTTAGAATTCCTTTATTTATTTATTTTTTCTTTCTAGAAGGTGGAGTCCTTAGCTTTGAGTTCTCACAGAGCTGAGCAGTTTTTAGGCTCCTTTGAGTGTTCAGAATTTATCTCCAACCATAAACTACTGGCTAGTGATAGATCATGTATCTTACCCAAACAGAATTTGCAAAATGAGTTTTGAACTCTGAATGTTGTTTACTATAATATTTCTAGACCAATGAAAGTTTCCCCCAGTGGAAAGTCTGTAAGCTGGAACTTAGAAGAGTTAGATTCACCCCAGACTTATTTTAGTTCTTTCTTTATTCTCTACTAAATGTGCCAAGGGCTAGAGATTTTAGACCAAATACTTCATTTTAATCTGCTGGAATGGCAAAGATATCATTGTTTTAATCAATGTCACTATAAATATCATCTACTTGTATAACTGTACACTTTATTATTCTAGTAGTTAAAGCACTGAATAAATTTTTAAAAATGGAAAATTTGTCAATATTTCAAACTATGTATCTACAACTACGAAAGCTATTGGTTCACTTGGAAGTAAAAGTTGGAAGAGTTTTGGCTGAGAAAGGGCTTGAGTATTGTTTGCACTGTGACGAGAGAAACACTGGTGCCCAGAGGTTCTGAGTGCCCTTTCCCGGCCTCTCAGTTCACCAGCAGCTGGACTGAGGCTGGAACCCAGGCGGCTTGGCCCAGAACTTTTCCTCTAACCTTTGCCTTCTGCCATCTCACTAAAGTGCTCCTTTGAATTTCTGTTCTCATTCAAAGAACCTGAGGTAGTAGAAAGATAAGAGAAAGGAAAGTTTAGCCTTGGATATGGACAAAACTGGGTGATGATCCATGTTTCCATAAATCCAGAAGGAATGATCTGGAGAAGGACTCAGAGGGGCAGAGCCCGACAATTGTTTGCCCAAAACTGAACAATATTAAACTGCAAGGCTGCTGTATAGCAGGCATAAACGAGCCAGGACCATCCTAAATACACAGGACTTTGTACTCACACTACTTTGATGTAATCCTATCATTGGCGAGAGGAAGTGCATTGCCACAGGCTTCATGGTTGGATTGGGACCAGCTGAGAGACGTATTGCAGCTTTAATGATTCCAATCTCAATAGTCCTCTGTTTTATACTACCTGCCCTAACACTTCTTCAACAGCTCTCCAACAAGCCTACCACATTGCCACCTTCCTTCAACTCCTCCAACTCCTGACCCGTCCTCTAAACTACATCCATTAGAGTCACTCTTGTCTGTTGTCTCTAGAACACTCTTGAAAAAAGTCACACTTCACGCTTGGAGAGAAGCGACATGACTGGTGCATTGAGAAAGCCAGCAGAAATGGGAATTCGAAGGTGAATAAGACATACTTCCAAAAGAAGAAAACCAAGAGTGCATAAACAAAACAAAACAAAACAAAAACAACCCTGAAATGGTGGTGGAAAAGCAGTGATGATAAAATAATACATGGTGATGGGATGGGGGCAAGAGCACTTGTGTAGCACATGGAGTCCAGGCCGGGCCAAACTGGGAAGGTTCCCAGGAAGAGGTGAGCTAAAGTCAGTGAGCAGGTGAGAGACAGGCAAAGGCTGGGAGAAGAGGACAGAAGTTGATGGAGGTAAGAAGCAACATCAGCGTGGGGGGAAAAGAAGCAAATGGACGATGCAAGAGCACAGATTTAGAAGAAGATGAGTGAGTATCAAGACAAGGACTGGGTCACAGAGATGCAGTGTCTGCTCTAAGCGCTTGGACTTTCTCCTGTAAATGGAGGAGGCCTGAAGTCTTGTAAGCAGGAGATGACACGGGGGAAATGGACTCGCAGAGACTGCTTTGGTTGATTTTCAGCGATTTAAAAGCATTCACTGCCTTTGCAATTTTGAAGGTTTCCTTTTAATTTCTATTCAACTATTTGCATTTAGTAAACAACTGGTTAGGATCAAACACATTCATGACCCTATTCTGATGCTATATGGGACTTTTTACCTATTCTTTTTTCAAGAAGCTAAAAATTTGTTGTCATTTCCAATAGTTTCTACTGCTCACGTGAACATCTGCCTATGCATGATGTGAACGAGGAGCCATATACTGATACTGGCTCATTTACCCATTTGGACCTAACTGTAGTGAAAAACTGGATGTACTACCTAAACAATGAGGCTTATTAAGAAGAGTTTCATGTTGAAAATAGTGGCTTTCAAGTATAATAAATAGAGTGAAATTTTTATGTTTTTATTCCATGGTCATTTAAAATTCACTATAGAGTAGCAATTTAAAAATTAATCATTATTGAACTCAATACAATTGACTTAAGAAGTTATTGTTCTCTAAAACCTTAAGTAATCATGTTTTTTCCCGATGCTTCTTATATCTGTTAAATGTCAAATGCATTAATTTGTTTCTTTTTTCTTCTTTCTTTCTTTCATTTATTATTCTTCCCTCCCTGCCTTCCACCCCTTCTTTTCCCTTCTTTCCTTATTCCTTTCTTTGCCCTTCCTTCCTTCCTTTGTTCGCTCCTTCCTTCTTTCCTTCTTTCCTCCTTTCCTGCCTTCCTTCCTTCTTTCCTTCCTTCCTTCCTTTTCCAAATATAGGCTTGGGGAAGGCATTGGATATCTTTACCCAGAATTTCAAGGAACCAAAAGTATTTAGAATTTGATGTCAACACATTTAAAATGTTACCATAATTTTTTTTCTGGCTATTTTCCTGTGATTTGAAATCTGAATTCCAAGAGTTACATTTAGTATTTCATGCTTTAAGTGTTTGCTTCCACAGAGGATGTTGCCTTTGAAATTTTCTTTACCAACTTTTCCAAGAGCAGCAAGCACATTCAGGTTGCACGCCTGTTTCTCCAGGGCCTCAGCCTCCCCTCAGAAACACACACTGGGGCACTGAGTTCTCTGAAATGCTGCAGCTTGTGCACACGTAGGCTTACACTTCACACTGCTCATGTAAAGGGCAGAGGCACCACTTCTGTTCTGAGAGAACAGAAAAGCACATGAGCAAGTGGTGTGGGGGACTGTAGGTGACTCTTTTGCTTTTCATATGCACAAAATCAGGTGGGATTCTTGTACATCTCCTTGTGCAGGGAAAGGAATCATGGGTATTTTGTAAGCCTACTTTCAGATACATGGAGTTACTTTTCTCACAAAAGGATATTTAGTGGGTGGTGAGGTGGGAAGGGGGAAGGAAAATAAAATTTTCTCTTCTTAAATCAACTAAGTTAGGATTATTTTTTTTTTCTGGTGAAGAAGCAACATGGTTCTACCCATCTATAATTAGAAAGCTTAGCTCACTGACATGTCCTAAGACCCTGCCTAAATGAGAATTCCGGTCTCAAGTATAACATGTGATTTTATCCAGTGAAGGTTTCATTAAAGTTGAGAAGCAAACTAATGGAAGATGGATAAGAACTCATCTGGGAACGCACCGCGGAGGTTAGAAGAGCTAATAAGGTCATCTGAATCTATTTCCTTCAAAAAGGAAGTGCATACTATTTTAACAGTTTGTGTCCTGCAAGCTCTCACCTGTGTGAAGGGAGGTTATAAAAATGTATTTTTTAATGCTTGGGATGATAATTCCTTCCCTAGATCCTGAAGTTTCTAAATGAGATTTAGCTTTCAAGTTAAATGAGATGCTGTTTGGGGGAGGAGGGGAGATAATTTGATGGAGTCCTTTGACTGAATACCAACGTGGCCCAGGCTTTTCCTTTGCTACTTTGGTGAGACTTATCAGAGTTCTTTAGACAAAGGCGTCAACCACCATTTTCTTCTGTTTGGGCTAGTTTTTCCTTTGGGTTCCAGGAGGAATAGGAAAAGGATAAGGAAAAATTGTCTCTGCATGACAGAGACACTCACTGACCCCATTTCCAGTGGTTGAGCCTCTCCCCGAGTAGGAAGAAGCTGGCAGCCAAGATGTAGCTGAGAGAGAAGAAGGCTGTGAGACCCGCGGGGCTGAGTTTTGCCAACACAGGATACACCCAGTGACCTGTCTTAGAGTGCAGCCACAGGACCCTGCAGAAAACAAGAAGTCGCAATGATTAGGGCAGCGGAGACCACCACGCCACTTCATATGGAACCCAGCCAGGTGAAAAGCAGCCATGAGAAATGAGTGTCAACAGCTGAAATATTTCCAAAAATCTACTGCAGTGAGTGTTTCCCTGGTAAATTTACTTGACTTAGTAAGATATCTTGTTTCCTGAGGTGGGCAATCTTCCTCTGATGCATTAAAATCAGTATGGGCGAAAGCATACAGAAAACACACAACACTTCACTAGCCAGACAGTGTGTGAGCACATGAAGAAATTCTTCCTTTCCCTGAAGTGTGTAGCTTGCTGAGCCATTGAGCCTGCTGGCTGCTAGATGGTGTCTATTTGCTGGCTTCTAGCCCAAGAAGTGAGGTTCGCTTTTTGTTCTTTTATTTTTTGGTGTCTAACAGTAAGGACCAGTGTTCTATCCATTCTCCAAGTCCTGCTGGAGTAGGACAAAGAGCAATGTCACTGTCCTAATA